>SNQJ01S0058063.1:64369-78522 GCA_010110895.2 Picea sitchensis | reverse complement strand
CCCCCTCTCAGTTGTCCAACTGAACCAAGAAAACATGTCTAGGTGGCATTGGTTCAATGGTAGTGAGTGCAAGAGGAGGCTCCTCGAAATCAGATCGAGTCCTCCTAGTATCAACTGGATCCCCAACAAGATATCTTGCATCCTAAAGAGTAGTCTTTGCCCACTTGGGCCTCTACTCTGGCTCTGCATCTGCATCTGCATGCACTGACTATGCATCTGATTGTATTCACTTGATATCAAAATCATCTGAATCCTATGAATCAAAACTCTCATCTAAAGAAGAGTCGGCATGTGCATGATCATCATCTCTGATAGGTGGAAGAGAAAAAGTGTCTGCATGCGGCTGCTAAGGTACATGTGAGATACTTTCCTCGAATCGGACACTAGTCTCAATGATGAGTCGATTTGAGGAGAGATCAATGAGTCTGTACCCCTTCACATCGTCGGGGTATCCAACAAAGATACACTATGTGCTTTGTGGATCAAGTGCCTTCCTCTTCTTAGAGGGAATCCCGGCCCATGCACGAGAACCAAATATATGGAAGTGGGTCACTTTCGGTTTGAGGCCGCTCCAAGCATCGTAGGGGGTCTTATCCTTGACAGATCTACGGGGAGATATGTTTTGGATGTAGGTTTCACAATTAAGTGCTTCAACCCATAATCTTTGTGGAAGTGAGTTTGCATGTAGCATGCTAGATGTCATCTATTTTAGAGATATATTTGTTCTCTCAACAACTCTGTTTTGTTGCGGAGTATAGGGAACTGTGTGTTGCAACTGAATGCTAGCCTCACGACAAAGATTTTGTATCGCATGGTTGACATACTCCCCCCCATTATTTATTCGGAGGGATTTGATCTTCTTTCGTGACTGTGTCTCAATAAGGGCTTTGAAATCTTTGAGGTGTTGAAAGACTTTTGATTTTTTCCTGAGAAAGAAAGTCCATGTGAAGCATGAGAAATCATCAACAAAAATGAGCACAAACCTTGCTTTACTGATTGATGGATGCAGAAAAGGGCCCATTAGATCACTATGGATCAGAACACTTGATAGAAGGTGTTTTCCAAGAACACATCCATTACAAATTCATTTGGAGAAGTGGATGTTAGGTAGACCATCAACCATTCCATGCTTTCTAAGTTGTTACATATATCTAAAATTTAAATGCTTGAACCTTTCGTGTCATATTCTACTACTTTCATCAGCATAGGTAAGCAGTAATGCAGAATCTTGTTCAATAAATTTAGAAAATATGTAGACTCTGGATTCATGATTTACCTCATCGGTAGAAACTTTGGAATTGGTTTGCATGTCATAGATATCCACATCATCAAGTGTGAATATGACTCTCTTTCAAGTGTCAGATTTTGTCATCTGATAGACAGAGAGAATATTGACAGAAAGTTTGGGAACGTGTAGCACATTCTCGAAGCTTCTGTTTGTGAGTTCAATTCTTCATTTTCCAGTGGCCTCGACCTGAGAGTTGTCCCCCATCAGAATAGGAGGACCTTTTCATGCATCCAATGAAGAGTAGACTTATTTTGTGGCAGCCATGTGGTGTGATGCACCTGAATATACAGTCCAAGAATTGGGAGAGGAGTTGATGGCAATCAAAGCATGGCTAGAATTGCCTTTCTTTGGATCATGATCTTCTGAATTCTTCTTTTTTTTACCCTCAGGGATGCGATCTCCAAGGTTTTTTGTTGAAGTAATTGGTCCATTTGATCTGTTTGTTTTTGCATACATACAGATTCTGAATGGAATCCTTTATGGTAGTAAGTGCATTTATCCCCTTTTCGCCTTTGGATCCAGAGGCATCCTTGAAGAGTTTTGAGTACCCTTCCTTCTTTGGATTTGCATGTGCTTTCCTTTTGTCTTTGTCTTTAGATTTCTTTTGAAGAACATCTTGTTGGAATTGTATATTATCTTCTTTCTTTTTTCTCCTCTCATAGACAAGCCTTTTAAGTGCTTCCTTTTTCTTCTTCTCATCATCTTTGGAGGTTTTATTGGGTTCAATTTTCACTTTTCTTTTGGTGTCCTCCTGGCTCTTTTTATTTTCATCTTGCTTTCTATTATATTCTTCCTCTTCTATTATTACCTTTTGATGTCTCTCATCTACCTTCCTTTGCTTTTATTGTTCCTTGACCTGTAACTTTTTCTGGTCCTCCTCGAGAATCAATTGAAATTATTGTTGGGTGATCTTTCTCTTCTCATCTTCTTCCATATTCTCATCTCCTTCCATTTGAAGTTTTCCTCTGGCCACATCATTTGGTAGCCTTTGCAATACTTCTTCAAAGAATTGGGTTCCTTTGAATACCTCCTCTGCAAAATTATCTTCATATATCAAGGAGTGAGTGAGACCTACAGACTTGATATGGTTTAATGCCAAATATCGTGGGTCATGCCCTCTAGCCTCTCCTAGGCACAAACATATTCCTTGTAGAGAATCTGCATCTTTTATGGAATTATGACCATTCAACAAGTTGTAACTTCCTATATTGACAAGGAATGTTGGCCCAATATTTTTACTACTGCCCAAAAGGAGAGAGTTTATACCAGTTCCCATGGTTTGGTATGCAGTTTCTCTTATCAACAACCTGTCAAGGACATAATAGGGAAGGAGATGTGGGGCCCCAGAACTCCCATATACCCTAATGTAAGTGTATTATTTACCTAAATACCAATATGTTATACCTGTCATTCCATCTATGGCTTCCCTTGATATTCTATATGTCGAGAATGAAAAAATGATGGTATGAAAAGGGGCGAGGAAGAAGTCACATATATCATAGATATATTTTTTGTAGTTTATGTACCAGAGTTTCGAGCAATAAACATGTATTGGAAGTTGGTCTTGATCTTAACTCCACCCAAAAGTAGGAAATTGTATGGATGAGCGTATGGCATCAACTAAATACGTGGACATGTAAAAACATGGTTTCTCCATACCTGGGGAATTTTTTTATGTTCTGGCAGATATTAAAAGTCAGTATTTCTGCCTAGTTGAAGACTCGTCATGTCTTCACAACTGTGTATGCCATGGGAAGCCATTCCATTTGAAAACTTGTGCTATTTTCTTCCCCATATAGCTTGGTCAACATAACGATCAACATTATGTATGGTATTTTGAACTCATGGGAGGGAATCATTCTTTGTCCTTGCTTGAATTTCCTTTCTTCATCTAACCATTGATACTCCATCAATTCAACAAAGTCCTTGTTGTCTTTGTTGAATTGCTTCATAAATGGTTCATTGAGGGAAACCATAGGCTCTAGAAGGTGATATCAAAGGCTAATGTCTTAAGGCCTCAGAGACGCTATCTAAATCCCCATCTTGCTCATGATTGTAGCTGTGTTCAGGTTAAATTGTTTGAAACACCATTTACCTACATCATTATAGGGGGGAAAACATGGGATGAGAAACCACCTGGTGAATACCACTTTTCCAGATATTCTGATATATTTCCAACTACTCATCTTTTGTTGAAAAATCAATGGTGTTGAAGGTTCTGTATATCTCATCATACCTAGGGAAATGGTCTTCACCACTATGATAACTAGTATCTATCATCGAGATGCCACCTGGATTTGTTGTAGGCACAAATGTAAGAGTTGGAGTCGGTGCTACAAGATTTTTTTCCTTTCTGGTGTTTGGGTGCATCATGATGTAGATTCTTTGTCTTGTGACCGAAAAAAACACATAAGTCTATCATGAATATATAATATCATGATAATACATAAATTAAAAACAGTCGCATACCTGTTACTCTTGAAATGGGGTATGTTAACACATAGGATGTACATAGTCAAGGTCTTCCCTCATTTTAAATTTTTTGTTATTTTTTTCTCAGAAAGAATCCATTGGTCTTAGTCAATCATGTGATTAGTCTTTCGAATATTAGTTATGTTTTAAAATATTAGGTTTGAGTCATACCATTATGATCTCAAGGTTTTGAGTCATGTTTTCTATTAATAAATCATGGTTTTAGTTTTATATCCTAGGTCTAGAAAGCTAATTTGAAACACATGTACAAGGGTCTTCATGTCACTATGGTACTAGTCATCATTTGTAAAGTGGGAAAGGTTTGGGTCTTATATACATGTTTTCTAGTCAAAGGGTAAATTGTAGCTTATTCTTGCAACCATAACTCCATTTGTTGCAAACTTCTTATTCGCTGTGAAATGCACTTGTTTCTAATTATCTGCACTGTGAAATGGATGCGTTACGAATCCCATGTTTTTATCAGTTGTTAAAACCCTATATGACCTTGTTTTCACTCAGGTTTGAAAAACATCATTTTACTGAAGATGATATTCCTCTCCATATCTTTGAAATTGAAAAGACTTATGATGAAAACTCTATTCTAAGATTTGTTGTTTCAAACTTAATCAACGCATTGTGAATTGAGAAATCACGCTACAAACTTATTGTTTTACACAGTTGCTTCGAAATTTTGTCTGCTTGAGATTTCATCCAATTTTGGGCTATCATATTTTCGTCCAATCTCCTATTTTAAGTCTTATTTCAGTTTCTGCAGTGTTGCTTTAGCATAAAATAATTTTGCCAACAAACCCCATTTTTTTCAAAACCAAGCCTCTTAAAGAGAAAATAGAAATTATTGAGATCAGGTCTCCTTCTGATGAAAGTGATCCCACTTTCAAAAGGCTCAGGAGGCAGCTGAAACATGTAAGGGCTGAGAATGAACAGTTGAAAAAGGAAAATCTGCAGGCTAGGATTCAACTAAAGGAAAATATAGATATGTGTGAAGAAGTTGTTGCAAAGGAAAATCACATGGTTAAGAGATCCTTACCTCTGCATAGGCAAATGAAGAGTGTGTACAGGCAAAATAGAGCTTATCAAGCTGAAAACATGAAGTTGAAGGAGGAAGTGCAGCAGTTGAAGGAACATATAGAAAAAAGGAACCTCAACATGTTGGCTCGGGTGGCCACTAGGAGACGAAGATGAAGCATCGTGTCTGCATCAAAATAATCAGTTTTTCTATGGTGTCCTATATATGCAAGCTTATAACCCTAAGGAGTATTTTTGTCTTATGTTGCTATAATTATGCCCATATGTTATTTGTGTAAGTCACTTTCATGATTTAGAGGTTGTAGCAGGCATTAACAAAGGTTTTAAGGCTTATTGCACATTTTTGGCATCAATCGCTATGTTTTGAAGGAAAAATGACATCTACAGGAAAGTTCGTAGCGCATCCTGCTGAAGGTGCTGCAAATTGCTAAAATTGAAAAAGTTTGCAGCACACTCATTGTGAACTTGACAGTTAGTTAGAATTCGAGTTGTAGGAGGGTTTCCACTTGTTAGAAGAGGTTTCAGTAACTCCTCAGAGATTAGATAGACATCAAGGGACACTTGTTCCTAAGATATAGCTCCATTAAATCTTCATGCAATGAGTTGGCTGCAGTTGTAATTATTATTGTCAACAACCTCCTGAAATCTAGCAATTTTCTAGATTTTGGTTTGTTTCTCTGCTACCACGCCTCTCCCAGGCACAAAATCCATTGTAGGAGTTAGGTGGCGAGTCCTAGAGGGACTTTCGATCTTATTTGCTATTTAATATGTAATCTAACTCCAGAGGGAGGTTCGAGTGGGATTTTGTGAGACTCATACTACTGTTTCAGACTGTAAAAGCTTTCTAGATGATGTATGTATATATTTAAGCCTCTTGAATGGTTAATGATCAACTTTTCTTCTAATGTACATGCTATTCTTCTCTCTTGTTTTGATATTGTCTACTAGTAAATAATTTATCTTTAGTGCCTGTTTCTATGAAATTACAATGACTGATTTACTATCCTTTTTTTTTATGCAAGTGTTGTCAAAACATATCATCTTGTTAACCTAGAGGTTCCTTGTTACTGATATTTCCTCTATATGTGTGCCAAAGTGCCTGAAGTGGTTTGGTTCATATATTCACATTTTCTTCTTCATTCTTCCATCTTTTCATTGTTATCCTGTAAAATGATCAGAGATTGTTCAAGCCTTGCTTGTTGAAGTATGTTTTATGGATATTTTTGTGTTAATACTTTGAATTGAGTTTCTCATCCATTCGCTACCCCTAAAACTAAAAATCTTGTCTTTTACAAACTATAAAATCTGATGGGTATTAGGCTCACACCTATGGCAGTCTAGGTGAGACTTCTAGTGCTAAAAGTTTTGGCGTCGTTGTCGGGGACAAAGTTGAATATTTTCCCTAGGAGAATGACAAGCTTTGATCTAGTCTTTGATGGTGAACAAAGGTTGTTGACATAGTACAAACTGCATCATTCACTTGGCGGCTCCATGAAGGATAGATCTAGTGGCAACTCCACAATTTTAGAATGTCGAAGGAATTTGTTGTTGTTTTGGCTTGGAGGTTTGCACCTATTGACTTTTCTGCAATTCTTGGTTTCCCACATCCAGTACCTCATATGTCAGAATGGGTAGATTTTTTGCCTATATTCAAAGAAAGGGAGGAGGATAATTATGCATATCATCTCATTAAGTTTCATCAATTCATGGATTAGTTGGATCTATATCATGAGGGTGTATTGATGAAAATGTTCATGCATTCATTAGATGGTGATGCGCGTCAATGGTATTTCTCACTACCTCATTCTAGTATTTCATCATTAAGGGAATTTCATTCAGCTTTTAAGGAGCACTATAAAAGGTAATTTTCAGTTGAATTCCTATTTGATAATTGTTGTGAGGAGTTTGAAAAGAATATTCAGCATATAGTAGGTATTTCTTCATATTGTAGGCTGAAATAGATGTTTTTGTTGAAGAAATCAAGGAAAAATCATATCATTCCTTTCCTAGTTTTCCAATGTTGAAAGCATATTTTTTGACTACTCTTGTGATGAAGAAATTGGCAGCAATGCAGTAGATGCATTTGTCCTTATAACATATGCCTTTAAAAATCATTCATATGATGAGATTGTTGTACCAAATGTTGATAAAGATTATCCTATCCTTGATGGATACTCTGATGATGAGGAGCATATTTTTACTAAAGCACATACAGAGCTTATTAGCAACCAACTAGCATATGATAGCTATGAAAATGATGTTTGTCATGAAGAAATAGTTGCAGATTAATATTTTCCTCGAGTCTCTGAAGAGGTTTCCTACGATGTATTTTCACCTGTGATTGAAGAGAAGGATGATAAATAGGTCCCTGAGCTTGTGTGTGTTCAAAGTTTACTTGTTTATGATAAATTTGAAAATATACTTACTCCTGTAAAAGATCATGAAGACATGCTTCATTTTCACCCTTCACCTGAAATATTTGACAGCGGTGGAAATATATTGCAACAAACTTTTGTTTTTTAGAATATGAGAGATCATAATGTTATTCACATAGTAGATTCAATATAGTGGCAGCCTTGTCCTTTGGATCAACCTAGAATTTTTTGTCATGAGTTTCATGATCCAATAGCCGATTGGATGGAGTTTATGTTTTCAAAAGGTTCACACACTAACAGTTTGGGCGTGGTGTTTCTTTGTTGCTATGAGTATGAGATGTCTAAGAATTTTTTGTTGCATACATTAATTTTTTTTTTATGTTTTCTTAGACAATTGAAAGCATAAAGCGATTCCAAGAAATCAATTGCTTGATTGGCTATTTTGGAAATTTGTATATACATAAGCAAAGTGGTTTTCAGTTGGTTATTATAGGAATTGTAAATAAATAAGCTTGATGTTTCAAGAATTTAGTTCAATTTTCATAGTGTGGTCAGATTATAGTTTGTTTTCAGTTTGAGAAAGTTGCAAAGGTTTGGAATGAGATGAATGACTCCATGCCCAATGTAATAATAGTCGGTCTCTGTGAGATGATTTAACTTCCATGATGGTGAACAATTGCTTGAAATTATAATTATATTCAGAAATCAGTTAAGGCACTAGAAATTAATGTTCTTGGTAGCTCACGGGGAGCAAGCCATCCCCAGTAGCAGTCAAATGTTAACACATAGGATGTACAAAGTCAAGGTCTTCCCTCATTTTAAAATTTTTGTTAGTTTTGGGTGAGAAAGACTCCATTGGTCTTAGTCAGGCATGTGATTAGTCTTTATTATATCAGTCATGTTTTAAAAGATTAGGTTTGAGTCATATCATTATGATCTCAATATTTTGAGTCATGTGTTCTATTAATAAATCATGGTTTTGGTTTTATATTCTAGGTCTAGGAAGATAATCTGAAACACGTGTACAAGGGTATTCATGTCACTATGGTACTATTCATCATTTGTAAAGTGGGAAAGGATTGGGTCTTATCTACATGTTTTCTAGTCAAAGGGAAACGTGCAGCTTATTCTTGCAACCATAACTCCATTTGCTACAAACTTCATATCACTACGAACTGCACTTGTTGCTAATTGTCTGCGTTGCGAATTGGATGTGATACGAATACCCTGTTTTTCTCAGTTGATAAAACCCTAGTTGACCTCGTTTTCACTCAAGTTTGAAAAACATCATTTCACTCAAGATCATATTCCTCTCCATACCTTTGAAATTGCAAAGCCTTCTAATGAAAACACTAGTCTAAAATTCATTGTTTCAAACTTAATCATCGCACTACGAACTGAGAAATAGCACTGCAAACTCCATGTTTAACACAGTTTCTCCAAAAAAAAATCTATTTGAGATTTCATCCAGTTTTGGGTTGTCATATTTTCCTCCAATATCCTAGCTTCAGTCTTATTTTAGTTTATGTAGTGTTTCTTTAGCATAAAATCCTTTTTCCATCAAACCCCAATTTTTGCAAAACCAATCCTCTTAAAGAGCCAATAGAAATTATTGAGATCAAGTCTCCTTCTGATGAAAGTGATCCCACTTTCAAAAGGCTGAGGAGGCAACTGAAAGATGTAAGGGTTGAGAATGAACAATTGAAAAAGGGAAATCTGCAGGTCAGGATTTAGCTAAAGGAAAATATAGATATGTGTGAAGAAGTTTTTTCAAAGGCAAATCACATGGTTAAGAGATCCTTACCTCTTCATAGGCAAATGAAGAGTGTGTACAGGAAAAATAGAGCTTATCAAGATGAAAACAAGAAGTTTAAGGAGAAAGTTGTTAAGCTCTAGACAAAGCCTCATGATATTCATGAAACCCCTTATTATGCCCTAGATAGTGAATTATTACATTTCTAGTAGGTTGGCTAGAACCCTTCTTTGCACCCTTTCATTGTAATTGTAACCCCTTGTCTCCTATATATATATATCAAGGATATCTAGTATTAGGATCATCTTATCCCATCTCATATTGTGTTATTAAGTTTATATACTATAAAGGAGGTTTACCCCTCGAAGTGGACTGAATTTTATTGATTTCTTATCATTTTTAAGGCATTGGGTCATAACATTTGGTATCATAGCTCAAGGTCTTGGGGTTTTGTTGCTACATCTGAGACACCTTGGAATTTTTGCTATAACTTTTTCTCTATGACATTTCAGAAGAAACCCCTTGGAGGATATTTAGTAGACGGATCAAGGTATTTGGGGTTAAAATTTCATCTCCTGAGGCCTTACACTTTCATAGATATAGCTTGTGTAAGACAGGGTTCTGGAATCATCCTGAATTTAGTCATCGTGGGATTTTCATTATAAATATTTTTTTTGTAACGTTTTAGACCCTGAAATCCATATCATATTCACAGAAATTATTAAGGTATCGGTGATAAAAATTTCAGCTTATGGGTCATCCTACTTTTGTAGATACACCCTGTGGAAGATAGGGTATCTGACTAGTTCTATTGACTAGTCTCAAACAGGTGGTCTGGGTAAAACAATTATAAATTATTCCTAGAGCATCCAAATTGAGTCAGACTAGTTGCATTGGATATTGGACATTTTTTAGTATCTCGAGTACAAATTTCAGAATTTTATATCAATTATTTGTGCGGGGAACGCTATACAAGTGAGATCTCTTGGAAAGGCCAAAAATCATCAAGGTGTGGAGAAATTACCATAACTTCCACTTGGCACATCCAATTTTGGTCAGACCTGTGGCATTGGAGAAAATAAATTTCAGATTACTATGGGTCGAAACTGAAGACTCAGAAGGACCAAAATTTTAGAGATACGCCAGAAGAAAGGTCAGGCAAGGGAAGAAACTCCAAATTAAGGTTTTTAAAGATACGTAACTTACAATTGGCATAATTATTTTTGGAATATTTGTTTCAGGTGATTCAAAATTTGTGATATATATAGAATAGAAGAGTATTATTATTATTACTCCATTCAGGGATGATTTTAGGGTCTAAATTTCGCTCATGGGCTAATTTTCCATGCTATTTCCAAAAATGAGATTCGCTATTTTAAAAATGATTCACCCAAATTCTATAGGATAAAATTATTTTACCTTAAAAATTGCCAAAATTTTATAAAAACTATATAAAATACTTAGAAATTTGAATATTTTTAAAAAAGTATCACCAAACATTTATAGTTGACATATGAAGGATTAGTAATATTCGCCAAGGTTTCTACATTTTAAAATAAATTTGCATCCTTAAAATAATCCTTGCTCCATATGGGTCCCAAAAAGGTAACAACACCTATTAAGCCTCTAGAAGTCTCATCTATGACTCAAGAAGAAAATGAGGAAATAGAAAACAGGTTGTCCAAATTGGAGGAACAAATTCAGAATGTGAGTGAAAAGTTTAATAATTTTGTAAACTCACAAAGACAAATTCAAGTAATGGAAGGGACAATGGTTGGCATGGAAAAAAATATGGAGGGTATAAAAAACAAGATGGATGATATGGAAAATAAGATGGAAGAAAATAAGAATGACATAAAAAAAAGAAATACAAAATTCCATGAAGGAAATGCAAAATATGTCTTCCCTGATATCTCAAGCTATAGATGGGGGATTCCCTAAAGGAGACATCAAAATGGAATGGAGTCATGAAAATAAAGGTAGTACTCATGTTGAACAAACTTCCAATAATAATCCATTTAGTGAATCTAACTCTAATTGTGGAGTTAATTCTGGTGGGGGTCTTAAATACAACTTTCCCAAAATTGAATTAAAGAAGTTTGATGGTACAGAGGTATTTACTTGGGTGAACCAAATAGAGAAATATTTTGAACTACATAATATTATGGATGATAAGAAAAGGATTCACATAGCGACCTTGAACTTTGAGATAAAACCATATCAATGGTATCAATGGATAGTGAAAAGGCAACCCGCTTTATATCACTACACGTGGGGTTTATTTACAAGAGACTTAGAAGCACAATATGGGAAAGTTTGGGAACAAGACTACTTCAGTCAATTGACAAGAATCAAATAGTTAGGTGATATTGAACAATATAATTTAGAATTCCTGGTACTGGCCACAAGGGTGGATAACCTAAGTGATGAACACTTGATGGAAGCTTACATGGGTGGATTAAAATAAGACATTAAACATGAACTTTTCTTAAGAGAACCTACAAGTATTATGGAAGCTATGAAAAATGATCGTCATATTCATGCCAAAAATAAGGATACACGCAAGTATACCATTGGAGGCAAAGATCGTTTTGGGGGTCATAAGAAAACCATATTTCAACCAACAAGGTTGACACCTCAACAAATGGATGAAAGAAGAGCAAAAGGACTATGTTTCAATTGTGACAGCAAGTACAGTAAAGGGAATAAATGTGGTGAGAACAAATTATTCTACATAGACTGTGAAGAGGAAGAAGATAGTTTACCTAAACCAATAAGGTTGACACCTCAAAAAATGGATGAAATAAGAGAAAAAGGACTATGTTTCAATTGTGACAGCAAGTATAGTAAGGGGCATAAATGCGGTGAAAATAAATTATTGTACATAGACTGTGAAGAGGAAGAAGAACAAGAATTGGAACCATCACAAGACCCAAATCTAGAAGAGACTACTCCAACAATATATTGTCATGCTTTGGCCGATATAACTACTCCACAAACCCTCAAGATACAAGGATACATCAAAAAGAAAAAGGTAATAGTATTGCTTGATTCAGGTAGCACCCATAATTTCATCAATTACAAATTAGCAAAAGATCTCAATTGTTTTGTATATCCTGCACCAGAGTTTCAAGTAATGATTGTAGATGGAGGTACCATAAATTGTTCATGGAAATGCCATAGTATTAAACTCAACATGGGGGAGTATTTTTTGGATAGCCCCATGATTTCCATCCAGATGAGGGGTGTTGATGTTGTATTAGGGGTCCAATGGTTGCAATCACTAGGAATAATGGCCTTTGATTTTCAAAATATTTTTATGAGATTTTCCTCAAATGACAAGGAAATTGATCTTAGAGGTATCCAAGGGAAACCCTCTAAAGTGATAAGCTCTAATAGCATGGAAAAACTACTCAAAAAGGGACACCATGGTGTAATTGCACAATTGTGCTCACTTGATGTTCAAACATCTATAGCCCCGACTCCATCATATCTCCAAATAATTATCCACAATCATTCCAAGGTATTCGGTGAAATGCCTAAGGGTCTTCCACCTACCCGAGACCATGACCATGCCATTCATTTGCAGCCAGGAAGTGTACCTCCTAACATTAGGCCTTACAGGTATTCATATGCACAAAAGAGTGAGATTGAACGCATGATCCAGGAAATGTTAGAGGCTGGCATCATTCAACATAGCCAAAGTTCTTTCTCTTCACCAGTGGTGTTGGATGGAAAACAAGATGGCTCATGGCGTATGTGTCTAGATTATAGACAACTCAACAAAATGACCATCAAAGATAAGTTTGATATCCCTTTCATTGATGAATTATTAAATGAATTACATGGAGCAAAATTCTTTACTAAGTTGGATCTTCGTTCGGGATATCATCAAATCAGAATGAGACAAGAAGACATTCCTAAAACAGCTTTTAGAACACATGAAAGTCATTATGAATTTTTGTTTATGCCATTTGGACTGACTAATGCACCGTCAACATTTCAAAGCTTGATGAATTCTATTTTCAAGCCCTTCCTTAGAAAATTTATGTTAGTATTTTTTGATGACATACTAATCTACAACAAATCTTGTGAAGAGCATGTATAACATTTTGACAAAGTATTACAACTATTGGAAGAGCAACAACTTTATGCAAAGCCTTCCAAGTGTGCCTTTCGGGTTCAAGAAGTCGACTATTTGGGTCATATTGTATCTCATGAAGGTGTAAAAGTGGACCCTAACAAAATTAAAGCTATAAAGGAATGGCCAATTCCCAAAACCTTGAAGAAAATTAGAGGATTCTTAGGATTGACAGGCTATTACCGTAAGTTTGTCAAGAACTATGGTCAAATAGCAACACCTCTAACAACATGTAGAAATTTCGATACAAATTAATGTATTTCTGTGATTCTCCTGATATAACAATTTCTGCCACTTGTTAAATACATAATCGCTTCTACTATTATTCTTGTGGAAGAAATTAAACCACGATCACAACCACAATGCACAAAGTGAAATATCAATAACACACAACACAAAAGTTTTATCGGGAAAGAGTAAAGCTAAAAACCCCAACTATCATATATTATATATATCATGAATCATGAAACAAACTTATACAAAACTCTAATCCAAGAGCTCTCAGTACAATACAATCATATCACATTGTCATACACAAATTAGCAAATACATGTGCCAATTTCCATGTCCAGACAGCCTGCCTCCTCTGCACAATCTCTGCAATCCGAATTTTCACAATGAATCAAATATTACAAATTGCCTCGTTTGCACATGCTCATAAGAATATCCACTGCATGTTTGAACAAATCACAACTGATAGCCAACTGTCCCTTTCCTGTTATCTCAACTAGATGTCCATTGGAACTGACATGCATGTAGTTAACCGTGGCAAATCTTGAGTTGCATGTGAGTTCACTGATTGTGAATTAATGAATAATTAATTCACTGAACTCTCACTAGTGCAACTAAGCTTAACTCACTTAACTCACTTAACTACACTCATAATTCTATTACAATTCAAAATCACTTAGTTATGAATGAGATAATAGATTAATATTTATTGTCTAATTTAATTAAGGGAAAAGTAAATTAGACATATGTTTCTTGTTGACTTTTCAACACTCCCTCTCAACAAGAAAGGGATTATCCTTCACCCCAATCCTGTCTCTATGATATTTTAATTTTCTCCTGGTGAGC
>SNQJ01S0058063.1:43245-64319 GCA_010110895.2 Picea sitchensis | reverse complement strand
GTTTATCTTTGAGCACCAAATTTCTATGGTCGCTACTGCTTTGGAACAGATCTGTCAAAACCTTCCACATTGCATATGGTGTGGTTTTCCCATGGAGACTTGAGACAATGTGGTCTCGTACTCCCTCCAACAAAATCCTCCTTGCCTTTGCCACTTTCTTTTTCCATGCATCAAGATTTGCAGTATCTGTCGCATCTGGCTTAGGAACATCGTTTTCAATGTAACCCTTCAAGCCATTGTCTTCGAGTACTGCTTCCATCCTGTCCTTCCAAGAAATGTATTTCGAGTTTCCCTCGAGTTCATACTCCAACGACAAGCCATTGAAAGACGTTTCAATCTTAAATCAGCTGTCGCACCAAGATAATCTTGCAAATTCGAATGTTATCCAACCAAAAACTCAACTCCTGCACTTTCCTCTTACTCTGGGAGGTTCGCAACCCACCTGAGAGCAACCTGAGGGAAGTTTGCACCCTGCCTATGTGTAGCCTACGAACTTGCCTAGGAAGTTCGCACCCTGCTATTGTATTTGCCTGCAAACTTGTCTGTGAAGTTCGCACTTTACTCCACTGTAGGGTGAGGGGAGTTCGCACCCTGCTAGTGTATTTGCCTGCGAGAATGCCTAATGAAGTTCACACCCTGCCTTTGTCTAGGGTGTGAGAATTACTGTTCATGAAAATGAGCGTAGTTTTTAGTACTAGAGTTCGCACCCTCCAAGATATGGGACCTATGAGAACACGATTTTGTTCGCACCTCACTTCCGTAGCTCCGTGGCTCTTATACCATGTAAAAATTTTGATACAAATTAATGTATTTCTACGATTCTCCTGCTATAACAATTTCCGCCACTTGTTAACTACATAATCGCTTCTACTATTATTCTTGCGGAAGAAATTAAACCACGATCACAACCACAATGCACAAAGTGAAATATCAATAACACACAACACAGAAGTTTTACCGGGAAAGCGTAAAGCTAAAAACCCCAACCATCATATATTATGTATATCATGAATCATGAAACAATCTCATACAAAACTCTAATCCAAGAGCTCTCGATACAATACAATCATCTCACACTGTCATACACAAATTAGCAAATACATGTGCCAATTTCCATGTCCAGACAGCCTGCCTCCTCTGCACAATCTCTGCAATTCGAATTCTCACAATGGTCTCGATTATTATAAATTGCCTAGTTTGCACATGCTCATAAGCATATCCACTGCATGCATGATCAAATCACAACTGATAGACAAATTGTCCCTTTCACCTGTTATCTCAACTGGGTCTCCACTGGATCTGACATGCATGTAGTTAACCGTGATGAATCTTCAGTTGCATGTGAGTTCAGTCATTAACTGAACTCTCACTAGTGCATGTTTAGTTACAACTAGTGCAACTGATATTAACTCACTTAACTACACTTATGATTCTGTTACAAATCCAACACACTCAGTTATGAATGAAATAATAGATTAATATTTATTGTCCAATTTAATTAAGGGAAAAGTAAATTAGACACATGTTTCTTGTTGACTTTTTAACACAACATTGTTAAAGAAGGAAACATTTTCTTGGAAAGAAGAAGCAACCAAAGCTTTTGAAAAACTTAAGGAGGCTATGTGTACAACTCACGTCTTGCCCACACCTGAGTTCACAAAAACATTTATGGTGGAGTGTGATGCCTAAGGCCTAGAATTGGTGCAGTTTTAATGCAGGAAGGAAGGCCCATTGCCTTTGAAAGAAGACAACTTAAAGGGGAAAAATTAGTCAGACCCATTTATGAAAAAGAAATGTTGGCCATAATACATGCATTTCAGAAATGGCACCCCTACCTAATAGGAAGACACTTTGAGGTCAAAATAGATCATGATAGTTTGAAGTACGTTTTGGAGCAACGATTATCTTCAGAAGAGTAAAAAAAATGGGTTACAAAGATGTTTGGTTATGGATTTGAAATTATATACAAAAAAGGAAAACATGATGTTGTGGCAGATGCCCTTTCCAGGAAAGAAGAAGAAACATAAGGTTCACTATGTGTTATTTCTAGTCCTCAGTGGGATTGGGTGGAAGAAGCAAGGATAGAATGGAATCAAGGTCAAGAGGTATGCAAGATCATTCAAAAACTACATGAAGACCCTAGTTCAATTGAAAAGTTTGTATGGAAGAATAATTTGCTATGGTATCATGATCGCCTATACTTATGTAAGAATTCCCAACTCAAACAGAAGATCCTTCTGGAATTGCACACTTCTCCTATAGGGGGACATTCAGGATTCTCAAAAACATACCATAGGGTCAAGAGGGATTTTTTCTGGGAAGGTCTTAAAAATGATGTTCAAAATTTTGTCTCAGAATGTCTGGTCTGACAACAGAATAAGGGAGAGAAAATCAATATTCCAGGTCTCCTACAACCATTAACTATACCAAGCCAACATTGGGAAGAAGTTTCCATGGATTTTATTACAGGTTTACCAAAATCAGAAGGAAAGACCGTCATCATGGTAGTAGTGGATTGACTAACAAAGTATGCCCATTTTCTCTCTCTTTCTCATCCTTTTAAAGCAAGCACAATAGCAACAACATTCATGGAAGCAGTTCAAAAACTACATGGAGTCACCAAGATTATTGTAAGTGACAAAGAACCAATTTTCACGGGAAATTTTTGGACTAAATTATTTTCTTGTTTTGGTACTCAATTGGCTCATAGTTCATCTTACCACCCTCAATCTGATGGGCAAATTGAGATTGTGAATAAATTTCTAGAATTATATCTTCATTTCTTTGCATCTGATAAACAAACACAATGGGTCAAGTGGTTTCCCTTAGCGGAATGGTGGTACAACACGTCATTCCATACTTCATCAAAAATATCCCCATTTCTGGCACTTTATGGATATCACCCTCCATCCATCACATCACCCTTGAAAGGGAATACAAAGGTTCAAGCAGTGGAGGACCACATAGGGAACCAACAAGAGGTCCTAAAATTGCTAAAGGACAACTTGGTTATGGCACAAAATAGGATGAAACAACAAACAGATCAACATCGCAGGGAAAGGGAATTTGAGGTGGGGGATTGGGTATTTCTAAGGCTACAACCATACAAAAAAATGTCCCTAAAGCATCAAAATAAGGACAATAAACTAGCACCCAAATATCATGGCCCCTATAAGGTTTTGCAAAGGATTGGAAGTATGGCTTACAAATTGGAGTTGCCTCCATCTTCATATGTGCATCCAGTATTCCATGTTTCTTGCTTAAAGAAGGTCATCGGCAACAAGATCCCAGTCCAAAAAAGTTTACCAGAGCTCAATGAAGAAGGGAAAATCATACTAGAGCCAGAAACAATCCTTGAAACAAGAATTAAACAGCTGAAAAATCGAGCAATTACATAATACCTCGTCAAATGGAAGAACGTACTAGTGGAAGAGGCAACATGGGAAGATGAGTTCTTCATGCAGAAGCATCCATGGTTAGACAAGTGTTGAAGACAACACTTGTTTGAAGGGGACAAGAATGTTAAGCCCTAGACAAAGCCCCATGATATGTATAAAACCCTTTATTATGCCCTAGATAGTGAATTATTACATTTCTAATAGGTCAGCTAGAACCCTTCTCTGCACCCTTTCATTGTAATTGTAACCCCTTGTCTCCTATTTATATATCAAGGAGATCTAGTATTGGGATCATCTTATCTCATCTCATATTGTGTTCTGAAGTTTATATATTGTAAAGGAGGTTTCCCCCTCGAAGTGGACTGAATTTTATTGATTTATTATCATTTTTAAGGCATTGGGTCATAACAAAAGTGCAACAGTTGAAGGAACAGATAGAAAAAAGGAACCTGGACATGTTGGCTCAGGTGGCCACGAGGAGACGAAAATGAAGCATCTCATTAGCATCAATATAATCATTTTTTCTATGGTGTCTTATATATGCAGGCTTATAACCCTAAGAAGTATTTATGTCTTATGTTTCCATAATTATGCCCATGTGTTATTTTTGCAAATCACTTTCATGATTTAGAGGTTGTAGCACGCATTATCAAAGGTTTTAAGGCTTCGTGCACATTTTTGGCATCAATTGCTATGTTTTGAAGGAAAAATGACATCTACAGGAAAGTTAGCAGTGCATCGTGTTGAAGGCACTATGAACTACTAAAATTGAAACAGTTTACAACGGACTTCAATGTGAATTTAACAGTTAGTTGGAAGTCGAGTTGTAGGACGGTTGCCACCTGTCATAAGAGGTTCAAGTAACTCCTCAGATTTCAGTTAGACATCAAGGGACACTTGTGCCTAATATCTAGCTCCATTAAATATTCACCCAATGAGTTGGCTACAGTTGTATTTATTACTGCCAACAACCTCCTGAAACCTAGCAGTTTGTTAGATTTTGGTTTGTTTGTCTGCTTCCACGCCTCTCCTAGGCGCAAAATCCAATGTAGGAGTTAGGTGGTGAGTCTAGAGGGACTTTTGATGTTATTTTCTATTTAATATGTAATCTAACTCCAGAGGGAGGTTCGAGTGGGCTTTTGTGAGACTCATACTACTGCTTTAGACTATAAAATCTTTCCAGATGATGTATGTACATATTTAAGATGCTTGAATGGTTGATAATCAAATTTTCTTCTACTGTACATGCTATTCTTCTCTCTTGTTTTGATATTGTCTACTGGTAAATGATTTATCTTTAGTGTTTGTTTCTATGAAATTATTGTGATTGATTTATTGTCTTTTGTTGATGCAAGTGTTGTCAAAACATATCATCTTGTTAACATGGAGGTTCCTTGTTACTGATATTTCCTCTATATGTGTGCCAAAGTGCATGAAGTAGTTTGGTTCATATATTCACATTTTCTTCTTCATTTTTCCATCTTTTCACTGTTATCTTGTAAATTGATCAGAGCTTGTTCAAGCCTTGCTTGTTGAAGTATGTTTTATGGAGATTTTTTTGTTGATACTTTGAACTGAGTTTCTCATCCATTCTCTACACCTAAAACTAAAAATATTATCTTTTACAAACTATAAAATCTGATGGGTATTAGGCTCACACCTATAGCAATCTATGTGAGACTTCTAGTGCTAACATTTTTGGTGTTGTTGTCGAGGACGAAGTTGAATATTTTTCATGAGAGAACAACAAGATTTGATCCAGTCTTTCATGGTGAACAAAGGTTGTTGACACAGTACAAACTGCATCATTCACCTAACATCTCCATGAAGGACAGATCCAGTGGAGACTCCACAATTTCATAATGTTGAAGGCATTTACTGTTGTTCTGGCTCGAAGGTTTTCACCTCTTAATTTTTTTGTAGTTCTTGGTTTCCCACATCTAGTACCTCATATGTCAGAATGGGGAGATTTTATTCCTATATTCAGAGAAAGGGAGAAGGATAACCCTCCATAGCATCTCATTAAGTTTCATCAATGCATGGATCAACTGGATCTATATCATGAGTATGTATTGATGAAAATGTTCATGCATTCATTAGATGGTGATGCATGTCAATGGTATTTCTCACTACCTCATTCTAGCATTTCATCATTAAGGGAATTTCATTCATCTTTTAAGGAGCACTATAAAAGGTATTTTTCTATTGAATTCCTATTTGAAAATTGTTGTGAGGTGTTTGAAAAGAATATTCAGCATATATTAGGTATTTCTTCAGATTGTAAGGTTGAAGTAGATGTTTTTGTTGAAGAAATCAAAGAAAAATCATATCATTCCTTTCCTAGTTTTCCAGTGTTGAAAGAAAATTTTGTTGACTTCTCTTGTGATGAAGAAATTGGCAACAATGCAGTAGATGCATTTGTCCTTATAACATATGCCTCTAAAAATCATTCCTCTGATGAGATTGGTGTCCCAAATGTTGATAAAGATTATCCTATCCTTGATGGATACTCTGATGATGAGGAGGATATTTTTACTAAAGCACATATAGATCTTATTAGCAGCCAACCGACATATGATAGCTACGAAAATGATGCTTGCCATGAATAAATAGTTGCATAAGAAAATTTTCCTCGGGTCTTTCAAGAGGTTTACTACTATGTGTTTTCAATTGTGATTGAAGAGAAGGATGATAAATAGGTCCCTGAGCTTGTGTGTGTTCAAAGTTTACATGTTTATGATAAATTTAAAAATATACTTACTCCTGTAAAAGATCATGAAGACAAGCTTCATTTTCAGCCTTCACCTAAAATATTTGACAGCAGTGGAAATATATTGCAACAGTCTTTTGTTTTTTAGAATATGAGATATCATAATGCTATCAACATAGCAGATTCAGTACAGTGTCAGCCTTGTCCTTTGGATCAGCCCATAATTTTTTGTCATGAATTTCTTGATCCAATAGCCAATTGGATGGAGTCTCTATTTTCAAAAGCTTCACAACTGACAGTTTGGGCATGGTGTTTCTTTATTGTTGTGAGTATGAGTTGTTTAAGAATTTTTTGTTGCATATATTTTATTTTTTTTATGTTTTCTCAAACAACTGCAAGCATAAATCTATGCCAAGAAATCAATTTCTTAATTGGCTATTTTGGAAATTTGTATATACATGAGCAAATTGGTTTACAACTGGTTAGTATAGGAATTGTAAATAAATAAGCTTGATGTTTCAAGCATTTCCTTCAGTTTGTACAGTGTGGTCAGATTATAGTTTGAGGTTAGTTTTCAAAAGGTTCTTATAGTTTGTTTTTAGTTTGATAAAGTTGCAAAGGTTTGGAATGAGATGAATCACTCCATGCCCAAAGTAATAACAATTGGTCTATGTGAGATGATTTAACTTACATGATGATGAATAGTTGCTTGAAATCAGAATTATATTCAAAAGTCAAATAAGGCGCTAGAACCGAAGGTTCTTGGCAACTCACATGGAGCATGCCATCCCTAGTAGGAGCCAAATAGTAACACATAGGATGTACAGAGTCAAGGTCTTCCCTCATTTTAAATTTTTTGTTAGTTTTTGCTCAGAAAGACTTCATTGGTCTTAGTCAGTCATGTGATTAGTATTTATGATATCAGTCATGTTTTAAAATATTATGTTTGAGTCATAGCATTATGATCTCAAGGTTTTGAGTCATGTGTTCTATTAATAAATCATGGTTTTGGTTTTATATCCTAGGTCTAGGAAGCTAATCTGAAACACATGTACAAGGGTCTTCATGTCACTATGGTACTAGTCATCATTTGTAAAGTGGGAAAGCTTTGGGTCCTATCTACATGTTTTCTAGTCAAAGGGTAACTTGCAGCTTATTCATGCAACCATAACCCCATTTGTTGCAAACTTCTTATTCATTGCAAACTGCAATTGTTGCTAATTGTCTGCGCTACGAATCCCCTTCTTTTCTCAATTGATAAAACCCTAGCTGACCTCATTTTCACTCAAGTTTGAAAAACACCATTTCACTCAAGATCATATTCCTCTCCATACATTTGAAATTGCAAAGCCTTCTTATGAAAACCCTAGTCTAAAATTCATTGCTGAAAACTTAATCAGCGCATTGCGAACTGAGAAATTGTGCTGTAAACTCCTTGTTGTACACAGTTGCTCTGAATTTTTGTCTATTTGAGATTTCATCCAGTTTTGGGTTGTCATATTTTCCTCCAATATCCTAGCTTCAGTCTTATTTCAGTTTATCCAGTGTTTATTTAGCATAAAATACTTTTGCCAACAAACCCCATTTTTTGAAAAACCAAGCCTCTTAAAGAGCCAATATAAATTATTGAGATAAAGTCTCCTTCTGATGAAAGTGATCCCACTTTTAAAAGGCTCGGGAGGCAGCTAAAAGATGTAAGGTCTAAGAATGAATAGTTGAAAAAAGGAAAATATGCAGGCCATGATTCAACTAAAGGAAAATATAGATATGTGTGAAGAAGTTGTTGCAAAGGCAAAGCACATGGTTAAGAGATCCTTACCTTTGCATAGGAAAATGAAGAGTGTGTACATGCAGAATAGAGCTTATCAAGCTGAAAACAAGAAGTTGAAGGAGGGAGTGCAACAGTTGAAGGAACATATATCAAAAAGGAACCTAGACATGTTGGCTCAGGTGGCGACTAGGAGTTGAAGATGAAGCATTGTGTCTGCATCAAAATAATCAGTTTTGCTATGGTGTCTTATATATGCAGGCTTATAACCATAGGGAGTATTTTTGTCTTATCCTGTTATAATTATGCCCATATGCTATTTTGGTAAGTCACTTTCATGATTTAGAGGTTGTAGAAGGCATTAACAAAGGTTTTAAGGCTTCTTGCACATTTTTGGCATCAATCGCTATGTTTTGAAGGAAAAATGACATCTATAGGAAAGTTCACAGCGCATCCTACTGAAGGTGTTGTGAATTGCTAAAATTGAAACAGTTTGCAGTGCAGTCGTTGTGAACTTGACAGTTATTTGGAATTCGAGTTGTAGGGGGGATGCCAATTGTCAGAAGAGGTTTGAGTGACTCCTCAAAGATCAGTTAGACATCAATGGACACTTGTGCCTAAGATCTAGCTCCATTAAATCTTCATGCAATGAGTTGGCTGCAATTGTATTTATTATTGCCAAAAACCTCCTGAAATCTAGTAGTTTGCTAGATTTTGGTTTGTTTTTTTGCTACCACGCCTCTCCCAGGCGCAAAATCCAATGAAAGAGTTAGGTGGCGAGTCCTAGAGGGAATTTTGATGTTATTTTCTATTTAATATGTAATCTAACTCCAGAGGGAGTTTCGAGTGGGCTTTTGTGAGACTCATACTATTGTTTAAGATTGTAAAAGCTTTCCAGATGATGTATGTATAGATTTAAGACTCTTGAATGGTTAATGATCATCTTTTTTTCTAATGTACATTATATTCTTCTCTCTTGTTTTGATGTCATATACTGGTAAATGATTTATCTTTAGTGCTTGTTTCTATGAAATTACAATGATTGATTTTGTTAGCGACATTTCTTGTCCTAGGCACAAAACCATTCGGGTCTGCAAGTTGTACGAGAAGCGCCCGAGCGCAGCATGGAAAAATCTCGTTCTAAGGCTTCCAATCAAGTGAGCGGGTGAAATTACGTTGTCAACGGCTCGGATTCATCCATAAGAACAGATCAACGGTCATCGAGATCTTGGGGCTACCAAGTTAACCAATATATAGCGTCAGAGAAAGCGCCTATATTTCAAGACTAAATCTGGGTCGTCCGATCCAGCGACAGATAAGTGCAATATCTAGTCACGTCGGCATATCGACATTCGGGAGTTCGAAGGGTAAAAGTCCCTCATCATCTCACATCTCGAAACCCCGAAGTGTCGAAAGTGCCCAGAGTCGGGCCCGCAGTGTCGCGAAGCAGTCTCAGCCGTTCATCCAAAGGGGACACCTGGTGCGCGATTAGGCTCCTCGCCTTTTCGCCCATCGTGATTTCAAGGCGCAAGGAGCAACTCTGTCATATTCCCGATGCGCGAGGTGTCGAGAGCATCCAAGACCCGGGCCCACAACATCCCCGAGTAAGTTCAGGACCGTCAGATCTGAGAGGGTCGCATGGCGCCCAATTAGGCCATCTCGGCGTTTCGCTCATCGTGACTGTGAATAAGCAAATATTAGCCCCTTCCATTCGCGAACGTCGAAAGCGCTTTGGGAATAAACACAGGGTCACAGCCCGTGGTCACTTGGGAAAGAAAGGAGTTGTGCAAAGGAGGCCAAAGGCCTCGAGTCTAGTCGCCGAAAGGATCATCATCATCTCCATGCGCCATCTGATTCGACCTCGATCCTGGTTTTCGCTTGGAGTAAATGAAGGTGAGAAGGGGTGGTTGAAACCTCTCCTTAGGCATTAAGTGTAAGGTATGGATAATCTAGCAAGCGGTTTGCTCGAGAGGGTCCTGTGTACTCATTTTTCCAAAGAAGCCATGCCGATTCCTCGACCAGCCGGAGGAGGTCTGCACACGCTAGCTCGGCACTTAATGGCTCAACTACTTCCCTTGTAGGAGCCATGCGCAGTTAAGGTGGCGTCTGACAAAGAATATCCGTCCAAATTTGGTTGAGGGGACACCAAGCCTTGGGTGACCGAGCACGCCTCTGTTAGGTGAATTTGTCTGAGTATATAGACTCAGTTTTTGTATTTTTGTAACGGATCGATGGTTGAGAGAGGCTCCTGGTGGTAAAACTTTAATGAAGCACTGTTATTCTGGTTATGCATGGACTCTTGAGATTTCTTGTCTTATGAATGTCAGTTTCTTTCACGTCTTTGTTTACACTATGTTAGAACGACTCGAAATTGGAGAATCCAGTCGAGTTGTGACTGTTATAGGATGATGTAGATTGGATCACTGTAACAGTTGAATTGTTTCTAATAGGTCCTTGTGATTTTCTTAGTGCTGAACGACTTGGAATTGGAGAATCCAGTCAAGTCCCCCTTTCAGTTTCTCGAAGCCCTGAACCAGAGGATCTCGCATTCAGAGTTTTCTTCTACAAATTACTGAAAGGCCTGCTGCCTGAGGTAGTTTGTCCACTCCTCTCACCAAGTCTTAAACCTGCTCATTTTCAAATCAACCCACTGACTGAAGTTAGATCAAGACCTCCTTTGTTCCTCACATGCCGAACCTAGTCCCTGAGTTAGAGTGATATCTGCCTGAGTCTCTATCCATTTGATCACCCATTAAAAACTATCGTGACATAAAACTGATGGGCGTTGGGCTTTGCTCCTGCAAGCAATCCAGGAGTGATTTCTGACACCAACATTTATGGCACCATTGTCGGGGACGAAGTTGAAAATTTTCCCCGAGATTGAACAACATTGAGCCTCTGATTCCGAAGGTGCATCAGGTATCAGAGCCTTTGAAGATTTCTACTGTGCACCTGACGACTCCATTGTGACGACTCCACTGTGGTGAGCATGTCGTATCAAATGTGGCTTTCAGAGGCAGGCACACGCGGTCCCATCCACAGCTGCCTCTAGCTACACTTGAAACTGATCCGGAGGTGGTTCTCGGAAAAGGAAAGGCCTCTGAAGGAGAAGTTGTCGTCGTCGAACCAGGTAATCCGCCATCTCCTTCTGTAGGAACTCCATTCTCTCCTCCTCAGTTTCCTAGCAGACCGCTTTCTGAAGTTTCCTGTTTCCTGAATTTCAGGAGTGTTCCTGTTGAGGTTTCCCCCCCTGGTCTGGGATTGGAGGGAGAAATCCTTGTCACTACCCTCTCCCCCGAAGTTGTACCTTGGCGTAGATCTAGGACCATTGAATATTTCCCCACTCCTAGCTCTACCACTCCTCCATTTGTTATTGTTGCCCATTCTACACAAAGAGAAGCATCCGTCGGCTTAAGCTCGCTAGCCTTCTCCCTTAATCCCCTATTGTTTCCCACTCCCCTCAAAATCTCATCCCCAGCATCCCCTTTTCGGGCTCCTTCTCCTCCGAGTTCCCCTCCACGTAATATCCCTATGGCAGGAGCAAATCCCCCTATGACTAGAATGGAGACCATTATAGCCGCTAGGTATGCGCCCCTCGTGTTACCTCAGCCTCTCAATGCCCTCCCAACAGATGGCTACCTCAAACAGCTGCCCAAGTTTACAGGCGAGGGGGACATAATTGCAGAAGGACACTTAGAAGCCTTTTACAGTTTTACAGATGATAATGTTATCATGCATGCAGACGTATGGATGAGGATTTTTGTCCATGTCCTTCAAGGC
This sequence comes from Picea sitchensis, assembly GCA_010110895.2. Taxonomy (NCBI): domain Eukaryota; kingdom Viridiplantae; phylum Streptophyta; class Pinopsida; order Pinales; family Pinaceae; genus Picea; species Picea sitchensis. The sequence continues at coordinate 52,663 of SNQJ01S0058063.1, read as the reverse complement.
GAGGCTAGAAAAAGGTTCAAGGCCCTGCCTCCTGGATATATTGATGGGATCGAAGCTTTGGATAGTGTCTTTTTGAGACAGTGGGGAGATAAAAAAGACTTCATGTATTACATGACAGAGTTTGGGTCTTTGAAGAGAAAAGAAGGGGAGTCTGTCTCCGACTTCTCCAAGAGATTCAATAAAATGTACAATAAAATCCCAGCTGAGATAAAACCCTCTGAAGCCTCTGCAAAGATCACTTATGCTAGCGCCTTTGACCCCGATTTCTGCCTCATGTTGACGGAAAGAAGAGCCACTACTATGGCCCACATGCAGGATGCAGTCGTGGAGGTAGAATCTAACATATTGGTTGTTGACCGACTCCGAAACACTGCTGGTAGAAACATATCGAGGCAGAGGCCTGAAGCTTCCCCATCCAGTCCCTCTCCCCTGCCCCTTCAGCCAGATGAGACAACTAGAGTACTAAAATCACTTTCTGCCAAAATGGAAAGATGGGAATTAGAAGGGAAGCCCATGTACAGAAATCCCCAGAATGTTGATGGTAGAGGTTTCAGGAGACCTAATAACAATGGACCACAGGATTTCCCAAGGGAACCAAAGGGGAAAGACAGGGAAGATCAAAGGATCCAAACCCCTCTGGAAAATAACCTGGTTACTCATGAGGGAGGGGAGGAGATAGACGAGTTTGACCTCGAGATTCACAGTGTTGAAGAAGCTCCTCCTTTTCCCCATTTGACTCAATCTGCATATGAAGAATCCCTGATGAGCATTCAAATTCATGAGTTAGGTAAAGGTGAAAGGGCCGGTTACACCTCTAACAGATACAATCTTAGGTCAAGAAAGAAAGAAGGAGACTTTGACAGCCAAGACCAGGCCCTCATAGCAGAAAGGCCTACTAAGTCTGCAACAACCACTACTAAAGAAAAGGAAGCTCAAAATGCTTCGTCGGCAGTCAAAGAACCTGTCTCTGAGGTAAGGGAAGCTCCTAAGCCTATTTCCTCCTTTAATTTTGAGCATGAGATTCAAAAGATCAGAATTCTCGTCCCCCTCTCTGATCTAGTTAAAAATGAAGACTTCAAAAACTCCCTCTCCAAGCTGCTACAATCTGAGTCCCCCCAACCTCCCTCCGACTTAGTGAATCTCCAAGATGAAAAGCCAGCAGTTGTCCTGGGGCCCATGGTAGAAGATAGAGATGATTCATCCCCTCCCTTCTACACATCCCTGAACATACATGATAAAGTGTTGCATAATTGCCTCATGGATTCAGGAGATTCCCACAACCTTATGCCCAAAATTGTCATGGAGGAGCTACGACTGGAAGTGACAAAGGCCTATCATGATTTGTACTCTTTTGATTCAAGGAGAATGCAGTGTCTAGGAGTCATCAAAGACCTGGTGGTTTCTTTGTTTCAGCTGCCCATGAAGAGTGTGGTAATGGATATTGTGGTAGTTGACGTTCCCCCCAAGTTTGGCATGTTGTTGTCAAGATCTTGGATTAAAAGACTTGGAGGGATGTTACAGATGGATCTCACATATGCCACCATTCCGGTCTTTGGAGGGGAACACAGGAGGTTGTATAGAGAAGCCCAACTAGCCTATATTGTCAGTGATGAAGCAAACCCCACTAATCACCCCATCTTTGCACTTGACACTGATTTAGGGTCTAGTTTGTTACAGATCACTGGAGCTCCTGAGCTCCCTTTACAGATCAGAGAGCAGCCCATTCTTAATCAGCAGGTACCTCCTCCAACCACCTCTGTTTGGAAGATGTTATTTGACGGAGCTTCCTCCAGTATAGGCGTAGGTGCTGGAGTGATTTTCATATCGCCCTGTCAAGAGACCATATCCCTGTCATACAAGCTGGAATTTGAAACTACCAACAATGTGGCAAAATATGAAGCTCTTGTTCTGGGTATGAGGGCAGAAAAAGAAATGGAAATTAAAGAGATGGCAGTGTTCGGATATGCGGAATTGATAATCCAACAGGTCAGGAATGTTTATCGGGCCAAGCATCCTCAACTCAGGAGTTACAGAAACAAGGTATGGGACCTAATTGATAATTTCTTCTCAGCTTTCAACATCACTTTTGTCCCAAGGGAAGAAAATACCTCGGCCGAATCCTTAACGATCTTGGCTAGTCTATTCAGGATCCCTCTGCCGCCGAAGATCCATGGTGAGGTAGAAATAAGATACAGGCCATCCATCCCGGACAATGTAAAGCATTGGGACGTATTCGAGGACGATCTTGAAATCAAAAAATTTCTTCAGTCCGTCGATGAGTTTTCGGCATTGCACATTGATCAGGATCCTGACCTCGAAGGTGACCCTCCCTCTGAGGTATTCTTGAATAAAATCGTTAATCACCAAATTATTCAGCTGCCTAGCAATCACATTCCAAGGGGACTAGTCCCTTTAGAAAGGTTGTTCGACAAGAATGATGTGGCAGTAAAGGGTGGTGTTTCAAATAAAGATGTTGATACAGTCGAATGCAACATTAGCACACAGGAGGAGCCTAAGTTTATCAAATTATCAAGTAGCCTGACCAATGAACAGAGGGCGGAATATACTGAGTTATAAAAGGAATTCGTTGATGTGTTTGCATGGGCCTATGAAGACCTCAAGACTTATGACACATATGTCATTGAGCACAAGATCCCACTGAAAGGAGAGGCTAAGCCATTCAGGCAGAAGCTGAGACAGATAAATCCCATGTTGCTACCTATCATGGAGGAAGAAGTGAAGAAATTGCTAGATGCCCAAATCATCGTCCCCTTGAGATATTCTGAATGGGTGGCCAATTTGGTCCCAGTAAGGAATAAAAGTGGAGAAATCAGACTCTGTGTTGATTTCAGGAACCTGAACAGGAGCTCAAGGAAAGACAATTACCCCCTACCCAATATGGAACAAATACTGCAGAGGGTAACTGGTGCATCTAGGATATCCATGATTGATGGTTTTTCTGGCTATAATCAGATATCAGTCATACCTGAGGACAGAGAAAAAACAACCTTCACCACTCCTTGGGGCACATTCATGTATGCCAAAATGCCTTTTCGATTGATGAATGCAGGGGCAACATTTCAGCGAGCCATGGACATAGCCTTCGTCAGGGAGAAAGATAAGTTTGTGGTGATCTATCTGGATGACATAACAGTCTTCTCCAGGTCTGACAGAGAGCACTGCGGTCATCTGAGAAAAGTTTTTTTGAAGTGTCGGAGGTTTGGCCTATCCTTAAATCCCAGAAAATCTTTGTTTGCTATGAAGGAGGGAAAGCTATTAGGCCATATAGTATCAGAAGAAGGAGTGAGGATTTATCCTAGCAGGGTAGAGGCAATTCAAACCCTGTCACTTCCTAGATCCAAGAAGGAAGTTCAGGCCTTTTTAGGGAAGATTAATTTCTTGAGGAGATTCGTCTCAAATTTTGTTGAGTTGGTGAAACATATCACAGCCATGCTCAGGAAGGGAAATGAAGTGAAATGGACCACTGAACCCAGGGGATCTTTAATCCAAATAAAAAGGGCATTGACTGAGGCACCTGTGTTGATCAGTCCTGACTATTCCAAAGAGTTCCTAATTTTCTCTTTTGCCTCTTTTGATACAGTAGCAGCGGTCTTGTTGCAGAAAAATGAGGAAGGGCGAGAACAACCCATTGCCTTCTTCAGCAAGGCATTAAGAGATGCAGAGATCAGGTATGAAATCATGGAAAAACAAGCCTATGCCTTGGTAAAAGCTCTCAAAGATTTCAAAGTCTATGTCCTGCACTCAAAGGTGACCGCATACGTTCCTTCAGCCTCTGTGAAGGACATCCTTGTACAGCCCAACATAGATGGGAGAAGAGGTAAGTGGATAGCCAGGATCCTAGAGTTTGATCTGGAGATTAAGCCCACTAAGTTGATAAAGGGGCAGGGTTTAGCCAAGTTGCTGGTTGAATCCAATTGCAAAGCCTTGGGGATTAGCTTCATCAACGCCTGTTCAGAAAACCCGCAAGTTGAGGCGTCCAATAAGAATTCTCAGGGCGTCTTACCACTAGCAACATGCACCTCGTACAAGGATATCTTGTACTTTTTGCAAGAATTGAAGCCTCCTGATGGAATGGGAAAAATCAAGGCGAGAGATTTAAAGCTCAAGGCGGTCAGGTATTGCCTCATTGACCAAGCCTTGTACTTGAAAGACCCTCTAGGGGTATTTTTAAGATGCCTGGACCCGCAAGAAGCCCAGAAGGTTATAATTGATTTCCATAATGGCCTTTGCGGGGGGCATCATTTCTGGAAGACCATAGCTCATAAGATCCTCAGGGCTAGATATTACTGGCCTACGTTATTCGTTGATGTCTGCAGAGAAATCAGAGCTTGCATCAAATGCCAAAAGTTCTCATGAAAGCAACAGCTCAAATCACTGCCATTAAAGCCTATAGTAGCTTCAGCACCTTTTCAGCAGTGGGGGTTGGACTTCATTGGAGAAATTCATCCTCCCTCAAGTGGTCAACACAGATGGACCCTGACTGCGACAGACTATTTCACCAAGTGGATAGAAGCTACCCCTACCAGAAGTACTTCTCACAAAGTAATTATCAGCTTCCTGGAGGATATCATAGCCAGATTTCGCTGTCCCAGCAAAATCGTCATCGACAATGCCGCCTCTTTCAGGTCTGAGCCTTTGGTCAAGTTCTGTGAACAGTTTGAGATTTCGCTAATCCACTCTACTCCCTATTATCCTCAAGGAAATGGATTGGCAGAGTCTTCCAATAAAATTCTGATCAAGCTCATTAAAAAATTGTTGGAAGACAATAAAAGGGCCTGGGATTCAAAGCTCAAGTTTGCTCTATGGGTCGACCGGGTGACAACAAAGAAGTCCATGGGCATCTCACCTTTCCAACTTGTTTATGGAACAGAGGTTGTTTTCCCTACTCAGCTCGCTTTATCTGTGGCAAAATTTCTCCAGGACCTTGAAGGAGAGCCTGACCATATGATTAGAATGATTCATCAGATGGTGGAAGTACAGCAGATTAGGGAACAGGCCATGAACAGGGCCTACCATCAACAGCAGGAGATCAAGCAAACCGTTGACAGGAAAAGCAAAAAGAAAGTTTTCGAGCTGGGTGATATGGTGCTCAAATGGGATGCACCCAGGCAGGATAGGGGCAAACACAGTAAGTTTGATGCCCTCTGGTTTGGGCCTCTCAAGATCTCTGAGGTATTTTCAAACAACACTTACAGGTTGCAGGATTTGGAAGGCGAAGAAGTTTTTGATGGCCCAGTAAATGGGCATTTCTTAAAAAAATGTTTTTTGTAAGCCGCAGGCGGCTTCTTTTGTTTTATAAATATTGTTTTATGTTTTCTGTTTTCGGCTTAATAAATGAATCCATAGCCCAACAGCAAGGCACTGGATCTGCAAAAAGAGTCCTTAGAGCATCGTAGGGACGACTATATCCCCCATGGAGCCTAATGTTAGCGACATTTCTTGTCCTAGGCACAAAAGCATTCGGGTCTGCAAGTTGCACGAGAAGCGCCCGAGCGCAGCATGGAAAAATCTCGTTCTAAGGCTTCCAATCAAGTGAGCGAGTGAAATTACGTTTTCAATGGCTCGGATTCATCCATAACAACAGATTAACAGTCATCGAGATCTCGGGGCTACCAATTTAGCCAATATATAGCGTCAGAGAAAGCGCTTATATTTCAAGACTAAATCTGGGTCGTCCGATCCAGCGACACATAAGTGCAATATCTAGTCACGTCGGCATATCGGCATTCGGGAGTTCGAAGGGTAAAAGTCCCTCATCATCTCACATCTCGAAACCCCAAACCCCAAAGTGTAGAAAGCGCCCAAAGTCGGGCCCGCAGTGTCGCGAAGCAGTCTCAGCCATTCATCCAAAGGGGACACCTGGTGCGCGATTAGGCTCCTCGCCTTTTCGCCCATTCCGATTTCAAGGCACAAGGAGCAGCTCCATCATATTCCAGATGTGCGAGGTGCCAGGAGCGTCCAGGACCCGGGCCCACAATATCCCCGAGTAAGTTCAGGACCATCAGATCTGAGAGGGTCGCGTGGCGCCCAATTAGGCCATCTCAGCGTTTCTCTCATCGCGACTGTGAATAAGCAAAGATTAGCCCCTTCCATTCGCGAACACCGAAAGTGCTTTGGGAATAAACACAGGGTCACAGCCCATGGTCACTTGGGAAAGAAAGGAGTTGTGCAAAGGAGGCCAAAGGCATCGAGTCTAGTCGTCGAAAGGATCATCGTGATCTCCATTCGCCATCTGATTCGACCTCGATCCTGGTTTTCGCTTGCAGTAAATGAAGGTGAGAAGGGGTGGTTGAAACCTCTCCCCAGGCATTAAGTGTAAGGTATGGATAATCTGGCAAGCGGTCTGCTCGAGAGGGTCCTGTGTACTCATTTTTCCAAAGAAGCCATGCCGAGTCCTCGACCAGCCAGAGGAGGTCTGCACACGCTAGCTCGGCACTTAATGGCTCAGCCACTTCCCTTGCAGGAACCATGCGCAGTTAAGGTGGCGTCTGACAAAGAATATCCGTCCGAATTTGCCTGAGGGGACACCAAGCCTTGCGTGACCGAGCACGCCTCTGTTATGCGAATTTGTCTGAGTATATAGACTCAGTTTTTGTATTTTTGTAAGGGATCGATGGTTGAGCGAGGCTCCCGGTGGTAAAACTTTAATGAAGCACTGTTATTCTGGTTATGCATGGACTCTTGAGATTTCTTGTCTTATGAATGTCAGTTTCTTTCACGTCTTTGTTTACGCTGTGTTAGAATGACTCGGAATTGGAGAATCCAGTCGAGTTGTGATTGTTATAGGATGATGTAGATTGGATCACTGTAACGGTTGAATTGTTTCTAATAGATCCTTGTGATTTTCTTAGCGCTGAATGACTTGGAATTGGAGAATCCAATCAAGTCCCCCTTTCAGTTTCTCGAAGCCCTGAACCAGAGGATCTCGCATTCAAAGTTTTATTCTACAAATTACCGAAAGGCCTGCTGCCTGAGGTAGTTTGTCCACTCCTCTCACCAAGTCTTCAACCTGCTCATTTTCAAATCAACCCACTGACTGAAGTTAGATCAAGACCTCATTTGTTCCTCACATGCCGGACCTAGTCCCTGAGTTAGAGTGATATCTTCCTGAGTCTCTATCCATTTGATCACCCATTAAAAACTATCGTGACATAAAACTGATGGGCGTTGGGCTCTGCTCCTGCAAGCAATCCAGGAGTGATTTCTGACGCCAACAGATTTACTGTCCTTTTTTTATGCAAGTGTTTTCAAAACATATCATATTGTTAACTTAGAGGTTCCTTGTTAGTAAGATTTCCTCTATATGTGTGCCAAAGTGCCTCAAGTAGTTTGGTTCATATATTCACATTTTCTTCTTCATTCTTCCATCTTTTCACTGTTATCATGTAAAATGATCAAAGATTGTTCAAACCTTGCTTATTGAAGTATGTTTTATGGAGATTTTTGTGTTGATACTTTGAACTGAGTTTCTCATCCATTCACTACACCTAAAACTAAAAATATTATCTTTTACAAACTATAAAATCTGATGGGTATTAGGCTCACACCTATAGCAGTCTAGGTGAGACTTCTAGTGCTAACAGGGTCAAGGCTTAAAGCTAGCTCATGATCATAGTATGAATAGTATAGTGTTTCGACAAATTCACGGAGGTAAATAATGAATTAAGTAGGGTTTTGAAGTTATTATGGAGATACAATTTTACCCTAACTCACGAAATTAATGTTGAGTGTGTGACAACTTATTTGCAGGTGTAACATCACTTTCGAATTAATGCATTCAGAGGCACAAATCTCTCAGATTTTTGTATCGAAGGCGTAACAGTCAACAATTGGACTCAAACAACTCTAAGAGTGTTATCGAAAGGGATTGTCATTCGAGAGACAATAAGTCACAATCATCCTTCATTGCGATGGAAGGGTATTGAAGAATATTTCTCCTGAAATAGGGGTGCATGTCGAGGATCATGCGTTACAAATTAGTTAATCTTGTTTCTTTGTGAAGTATTGGAAGGGTTCTTATTGGAGGGTAAATTTAACACAAAAATGACTGACAATAGGCTCTCTCGTTGTGCGATCGGGGTGTTCTTTCATTAGAGAGGAAAAATTTCACATTGCTTTACAACTCCAACGCAAAGGGTATCGAGGGATGTTGTTTCCTCAAGGGGCATGCTTTCTCAGAATGTGACGTTTGTTGGGAGGCTTGAGACTACGGGCAAAGGGATTAGTGAACCAATTAACATTTGCCACATGTTGGGGTTAGTTTTGCAAGGGACCCACTTAGGCGTTAACCTTTTATTATTTAGACAAACTTTATAAACCAATGACCAGCCAACACGTAGGAAAAATAATTGTTTCTATATTTATCATGAACGTATGCATCAGAGGGAAGAGGTTATCAGAAGGGACTTCGTCGGGGTCTACTTTTATTAATGTGAAAAATATTTCAACATAAATGATTCTGACTGAACTCTTTTCGATATTACTATCAAAAAGTTTCTATCGAAATATAAACTAGAGTGGTTTTATATTGCATTATGAAGGGTGTTTTCTTGGATAGCAATCAATCTTCTAACTTTCAAGCATTCTCGGATCGATGAGAATTTATCTTATGATCACGTATGACTCTGACTTTGAGATTTTCAGATAAGTGTGGATCAACAAAAGTGTAGAAAAACTCAAAACCTTAGATGTTCATCATTGCTTGCAGGGTTATAATTTAGAATATATAGCAAAATAGTACCTTGAAAAAAATTTAATAGGGGGGGACCCATTGAAATCCTCTTAAATAAGAGAATTTTAGTGGGATGTTGTGCGGGCACAACACATTGGTAATCCCAAAGGTACCACTACAAACTGAAAGTGTCCATACCTTGTTCTAAAGGAAATTTTATAAATGTGTTCATCCTTGATCCCGACTGGATGATATTAGGACCTTAAGCCTATCTTGGAGAATATTATGGCTCCTCTTAGCTGATCAAAAAGGTTATAGATCCTAGGATATTGATATTTATTCTTGATAGTAATCGTGTTTAGCTATCTATAATCAATGCATAAATTGAGGGTACCATCCTTCTTCTTGACAAACAAAGTGATCAAAATCTGGATCAGGGGTCAAATTTTAGCCCAAAAATCAACATTCTCGGAATTGTCTCAAAACAAATGGGTTTGTAGCCCTCGTCGTTATGAACCCAACGCAATTTGTTTCGTCTCAAACGGACGTCGGGAGAGAAAGATATAGCGATCTATTCGGAAAGTCAAACAGGTAAAAAAAGCGCTGACTGGGCAGTCCGTACGACCACGTGGCAGGGCCATACCATCATGATGATGTGGCAGTTTGATGACATGGCGTATTTTTATTGGTTGGTGGTTGTCCAATCGGGTGATGGCACGTGTCATT
>SNQJ01S0058063.1:16322-34068 GCA_010110895.2 Picea sitchensis | reverse complement strand
TTGCCTGCTGGGGAAGCTTGGTCGAGATAGTGACACTTCCGCTTACGGGTTCTATTTGGAGTTAGGTCAATATAGTTGACGCTCCAAGATAGTCCAGCAGAGGAAGGATAGGAATGGAGATGGAAGTAGGTTAGGGAGAAAGGGTGAGTAAAAATAGTTGAGAAAGTATGGAGATTTGTCTTATAGTGGAATTTATTGTTTTCCCTTCTAAAAATAAAATGTGTATATATGAATATTCATAATTACGTAACTAAACCACAGTTGTCTAAATAAAATTGTTGAATTAGATAATTGTAATTAAAGGATTTCGCAAACATTTAATTGGTTATTGTCTTTTATAAAAGACTAGTCTTGTTGATTAGATTGGATGCATACATAAATTACTAAAGGGTGATAGTTATTGATTATTAGTACATGCACGAGACTTGTATGTACTAACTACACATGCATTTCTTGTACATGTACACTAGTATGTATGAGTTTTCTTGACTTACTAATAATGTCGATTAATTGTTATGAATGTGTGAACCATGTTTCTTTTCCTTTGTACCATGAGATACCTTAATTTCGGAACGAAGTTTCCTGAAGGGTGGGTGTATGTAACGACCCTGCTTAAATAGATATATAGGGATTATTAATTATAATTAATTTGATAATCTGACTGTCCTAATATGTTAGTTAAACAATAATTATTTCTTAATAATATTAACTAATTAATTATTATTAATTACATGTTCATATCTGTCAATGATTAATTAATTATTAATTGACTCATTAATTATTCGAGTAAAGAATTAAAGGGGTTAATAGTTTAATTTATTAAAGACTTACGTATACGGGGGAGAGAAACATTAAATATAGGGATAAGATATTAATAAGTAGATAAGACATTAAATATAGGGATAAGATATTAATGAAGGGGATAAGATAATGAAGGGGGATATAAGAAAATTAATGAGGGGGAAGAGAGTCGGTGAAGGGGGATATGACCGGGAGGAGTCTTACGGGGAGGATCATTATTTTTGGAGGGGGAAAGCATTTTGAGGGGGACGGGATTTCTGTTTTGATTATTTTTTCTGGTGTGGGAGTTTTGATATAGGGAGTTTTTGGGTGAACCATCGCAGGGGGCACCGGGTTGGTGGGGGTTTTGGGCACGGGGGCCAGGATATCCTTACGGGATCCTGGAGCTAGGGAGCCGGACAGGCTGCCCCTAGTTGGCAGGGAGGAAAACTCGGTTCTGGGCAGTGTTTGGCACAATTTCAACTTCATCTTGGACCAACAGAGATCGGAATTAGCATCAGGAAGAGGTAATTTCAATTATTTTGTTAAATAATTCCTATTATGTTATGAAATTGATGTTCATTAATTAATTTAACATGCTTATATGCTGAATTAAAGAAATCACTGAGTTTTTCTGCATAGAAGTAATCTTATCTGTTTCAATTTATGGATTTAATAGACTTAAATTAATTTGGTCCCTACATTTACTTCATCGTTTTCACATTTCAAGGTCTTGTTGAAACAATCCATTTTATCTTTATGCACAACCAACCACTCCATACTGATCAACATGTCATATGACCCTAGTGGTAGTATATTTAATATTGCTTGAGTGTGCAATCCATCCATCTCAAATTGGCATGCTTCTATTACCTCAGTCACTTTTCTCTTGGTTCTTGTAGCTAGCGGAATCAAACATGTATTTTCATGCTTTCGTTTCTGTAAAATACTTGCCTCAAAAAATTGGGGTGTAATATAACTAAAGTTAGAACCATGGTCATTCAAAATTGAAATAGATCAGTTGGAAAGTATACCTTCTATCTCCACCATTGAACCTTGGTGGTTTGCTTGTCGATTCTTGACAGCTGCATATATCTGAGGTACACTTTTGGCTCCATCATCAAAAGTAGTAGCCTCTCGAACATTGTAAATTATTCTATTATCATTCTGCCTATGAGGGAAGTCTCTTAACAAGTGTGCTTCTCCACAACCCCAACATTTTAGTGGTCCTTTCTTTTATTCTTCTACTCTTTCCTTTGTGGGTTCTGCTAGCTTATTTCCACTTTGAGTAAGACAATTTTGTTGATGCATGTTTTTAGTGGGGTAACTAGATTGGGCACTTTTCCTCGGATGCTTATACCTGGATGACTTAAATACCCTCTTCTTAAATCCATTCTTATCCTTCCTTTTCAAAACCTTACAAGGATCTTGCCTATACTTTGATTGCTCATAGCAATACTTAGCCTTTCAGATGGTGTCATCAAGTTTATTGAGTTCATCAAATTCAATTATGTCTCGAAAGGATTGTGGAAATCAATTAAGAAAGTGTTGTATGTTTACCTTCTCATCTTTGATGTATGGGACATACCTAAAAATTCTATGAACCTTTTGGCATATTCCTCCATGGTGAGCTTCCCCAACTTGTGTTCATGGAACTCTCCATCATAATATCTCTATGATAAATATGCCTTCCTGAAATATTTATCAAATTACTTCCAGGTCAAATCTTTTTCATTGATCCCTTTTACATTCTTAAGGTCTTTCCACCCGATGGAAGCTCCTCCATTTAAATTAAAGCTGGCCACTCTTGCTTTCGTTTTTCTTGAGTAATTGTGTACTCAGTAATACTTATTCAATCCTAGTAGCCATGCCTCTACTTCTTCACCCTTCTTGACTTCTCCATCAAAGGTGGGTGGTTTTTCCTTCCTGAATTCCTCAAATAGAGAAATTTTGGAATGTTTCTTCCTCTTTTTCCTATAAATACTTGAATTCATCTCATAGCTGGATATTTTTTCGGTAGTAGTGGTCCTCTCACTGGACGAATATGTTGAAAGTCCTTACCAGTTGGGTCCTTCTTGGCACCTTTGTGCCTTTTCTTTGTGGGACCTTTCTGTGTATCGTTGAATGTTAGCCCATACTTTTGGATTTATGATGCAATTTGTAGTCTCCCGAAGAAATATCTCCCTACATTTCTAGTAGATGAACCTTGCTGCAAATGCTTATGTGTTTCAGTCGTGATTTGTATTAATATTGCAATTAGTTATGTTTATTTCTCTTGAGATTTAATGAGCTTCTCATTATCATCCCTGTAACTCTGAAGCTCAGCCTTCACACTTCTCACTATCTTTGCCAAGTCTGGAGGAGTCTCTATGGCCCTACTCTCATATGATTCCTCATCTCTGATATGTGAGGTCTATTCCATATCGCAATGTACTAGTCTACTACTATCACTTTCATCACTTCACTATGTCTTATAAGTGTTGAAACAACAAGCCATTGTTAGCTAATCATATAATTGAAAAGCACACAATCATTGGGCCTTTATAAGGTTCTCATGGACCTACAACAGTCCCAAAATCAGAACTTTGTTCCTGTTGTCATTCACACTCAAAATGTTTTGTTAGTGATCATTAGCATAATTAAATTTCCCCATAGGAATCATTCTAGTTTACGCAAGATAAAAGACAATTTTTCTGTTGTAAAATTCTTAAATGAATCTGCAATCCTTTTTTTCAAAAAGTTTGTGCAGCCGATATGTAACATTTTAATGCAAAAAAAATTCAACAGCCTCACCATAGCCTTTGGCATATACATCTTCGTGGTCCATCTCTATCCCATTTAAGGCTAGTGTTTGAACTGCAACTCTGATACCACTATTTAACACACCCGATCCCCTAAACATTATTGGGTTGGTGGCATGTAGAAAATTTATCTTCTTAACCATCACTCTAATTCTGATTGGGAGATCATAGATTAATTATGCTCCTCAAGATATTTCCAACCACTGTCTTTATACTCATTTCTAAGTTTTGGAAATAAAGTTATGCCCTCTGGAAATTCTTAGGCATTACTCATAGGTGATGCCATCACATCCACATGGCATCCATGGAGACTTTCTATATGCGTCCATTTTATGTGGACCCACTCTCTCTTAGGACCGAGCCATCAGAATTCAATCTAGTTTATGTGGACTAAGCAGTTGTATCAGGGTTCTCACCATCGGGCGCAAGCCATCAGACTTCTGAAACTTGCAAAACCATCATACATTTGCAATTAGACTTATGCTTTCATAATCACACCATCAAGCTCATCTCATCGGGATGGTCATTTTACCACCATTCAATCTTTCCCAAAATCCAAAGCCTGTAAGGCTATCAAACTCACTGATATATGGGTTCCTCTCTTTGGAAGGTTAACTTCCCTTGCTCATAATTCTTTCTGATATCTGAAACCCGCAACACTATCCTACTCACGAGTTTGAGATCCCCCCCTTCAAAAGGTTGACTTACCACGAGTCTTCCAAAATCTTATTTCCAATAACAGGTCACCACCTGGCACTCAGTTATAGGCTATCAGGATTTTCCCTTGGGTGTACAATTTTGCACTTCTATTGGATTGGATAATGGATGATCACCCAGATCAACGATTCAGATCTTTACTGAGTTTTCAAGCCACATGATCATTAATGGGGTCAGTTGAATTCGGTAAATCTAACAACTCAGGTTGGTCTAGATCTATGGTCCACATTAATTACATACTCAAAAAGTGCATGATCGATAACTTCTTCTAATCATCCCGACTTCAATGCAGGAGGACACCCATCCTCTTCCACGTGTTGTCCTCCACTTTGCTACTCCACTTATTCGCTTCACAGGTTAAAGGTTCCACTATGCGTCGTGGTTCTGCATTCGATATCCGACATTTTCCAAAAATCCCCTTTTAAGAAATCTTGGTTTTCCAGATAGTCCAGGTTCCACCGCACTATTCCACCATCCGGGTTTTGACTTTTTCTGAAATTTGAACTATTGGTTTTTTCAGATTTTTGGACTTTTAGATGGTCTAGGTTTCACCTCTCGGTTCCACAATCTGATGCTTTGTCAAATCCAGATCCCATTTGTCCATATTCCTCAAGATCCACTCCTTGTATCTCTTTAGTGGTCTTGTGAAAGCTCGTGGTCACCTTGTTGATGTGGTATGACATGTGCACACTATCATGGCATGACGTGACATTGTTGATGTGTAATTCACGATCCAACATTTTGTTAAAATTCCATTTTCAAGAACTTCCAAATTCCTGTATTTTTTAATGGTTATGGTTTTTCCTTCTAGTGCTTACCATCTTGCCACCATAATCCCGCTGACAGGTCACTCAGTTGACGTATATGTTGACATGGCATGTCGACACAACATGCTAACTCAACAAGTTGACATGGCACTTCTGACTCCAAATAATGATGTGGCATCTGACTTAGCATGTTGATGTGGCACTACTGACGTGGAATCCAACTTTTCAACACTTGATAAAAATACCTACTTAAGTATTTTTCGAATTTTGTGATAGTCACAGTGCCTCCTCATGGTTCCACCATTCAGCATCCACCACCCTGAGTCCTGCCACCATGGCTCTGTTGACGGGCCACTTCGCTAACACAACATGTTGATGTGGCATACTAATGTAGCATGTTGGCATGGCATTTGACTTTCTACAAAAGTCTTATTTACGAGTTCCTTCGAATGTTCCCTACCCGGATTGAGGGTTCCATCCACACGGTTCCATCATCTGACATACGGCTTTTCAAAAAAGGTCAACTTACTAGAAATCCCAGATGTCTGCTAGCCTAGATATTTGTTATTTTTCCAACAAGTGTTCCAACAACCTAGGGTCCATCCCAGAGGTCTCAGTTCTGTTCACAAGATTATATTGCAAACTTCGGGGTATTCAAGATCTAGAATTTGAAAAAAGTCCCCTTTTGAGAAATATTGGATTTCAACAATCCGAGATATGAGGTTCTATTTAGGAAGGTTAACATGCCAAAGGTTTATTTTGATCCGGCTTTTGCTTTTAAATCCTGCACACGTTTTTTCAGATCTCTGCCAGGCTACGTAACTCCACTAAAGGTTTTGATAGGTCAAGGTTTCCCACATTAGGGTTCCACATCAAAATTCCACATCCAAGTTCCCACGTCTAGGAATTTTACAAAATGGAAACTACAGATATCAGTTGTCCCGACAATTCCAGATTTTGGGTTTTCCGGCTTAGTGCATTCCCATAATAGGTAAAAATGAAAGAAAGGTTTGACAACTTGGATCCTTTGCAACTTTGATTTCAAAGGTTCAACAAAGCAACCTCTTGGTATAACTTTACCATGGCCAGAATTCTGGATCTGGGGATTCAAAGGGAAACTCATCCCTGAGTAAGTGAACCCCTACCCACTCCATACCATTTACAGGGTTTTAAGCCATGTGTCACAGGTTGTCTGAGAATATATTCAAAAGAAGATAACCAACGTGAAAACTTTTCCAAGGTACAGGGAATTATAGAGTCAAACATTCATTCCACCCTGCTCATGAATCCACACCATTTCATGAATGCAAAACATAGATGTTTTATTCAGGCAGTTCAACAAACAAGGCATAAGTGAATACTTATCTATTTATAATATATTGTCCAAACCAAACTGACTAAGGGTGAGTACTTTTCCACCCAACCGTAGGCTCTATTGCACTATGACGCTCTACAATAGGCCACCCCCCTGTCAGACCATGATACCACCAAGGAACTTAGGTTTCTAAAGGAAATTTGGATTGGGTGTGAAGACCACTCTTCTTCATAGGAAATAAACAACAAAAATTCCCCTTTTTTCACCAAGTTAGGGACTCCATGAGTTTTCCCAAGTTGCCTACTGGTTGGATAACCTCTGCACGCGGGAGTCCCTTCACTGCTAACTCTGGATAACCTCTGCACGCGGGAGTCCCTTCACTGCTAACTCAGTCCCTTGGATAACCTCTGCACGCGGGAGTCCCTTCATTGCTAACTCAGTCCCTCAACGCACTCCCCTCACTGCGAGTTTTCTTGTCGAAGCATGCATTAGATTCGTGACCCTCTTTCCAGGTTAGGTTCGAGTTTTTTCTACTCATAATTCAACAACGGTCTCTCTTATGCCCCCTATTCCCTTCTGTGAATCACCGTATTCTCTTCTCTCTCCTTTCCTCTCTACCATTGACTCCCTTTTCTTACTAGAACTCTCTCTTCTCTGTAAATCCCATGTCATCCTATCTTCCTTCTCCGCAAGTTTCACGATTTCTCTTCCTTATGTTGGAGGAGTTCGTGGGTCAATCCTCGAAATCGAGGTGAGCACTGGATGTAACATTGGCTGACATTCTTCAAATTTCCAGCTAATCAAAAACTAAATATTTTCACTCGGTACCGTAAACGCAATTCAATAGTTCTACGGTACAGTTCAGTGACTGTCCCAATATGCCCATTTATTGGATTCATAGTTCTACTCGGCACAATAGAAAGGCAAGAATTACCCTGGAATAAGAATGTTTGAAAGCAGAGAGAAATTCATTCACCATTTCAAAACAGGGCCATTTTCAATCTAGGGTAATGATTATCTACATACATCCAACTTTCAAGAGCAAAACAAGCTGAATAGGTCGATACAAGCTCATCCTCCCTATTATATACACATTTGCAGGCATGACATTCTTATAACACCCGAAGATTACTAAGTCGTTGGGGTGCTAGGATTCAGGTATCCTTTCAAGTACATATATCTCTGATCTAATCTCTGAATAGAAGAACATAGTATTACTGGGGAAGAAAATAGTATTACTACAGTTTTTTGTGAGAGGCAGACCCTTTGGCCGAGTGCATTAACGAGACCACACTTCACCACCGCTAATGAGGCCAGTGCGAGTGGGATTCCACTCCAAAGCTCTGAGAAAATAGACCTTGCATTCAAGGCCGGAGTTTCCCCAATTTGCGGTAAAAATTAATAACTTTGGGCCATTTCCAATTTTTATTACCCCTTTCTCAAGCACACTAGTTTTTTTAAAGGCATAATTTGGGACAAATATGTTCCTGACTGTAGAGATGCCCCTAAATTTGTGACTGCTTAGCGGCCAAAAGATGTAAATTAAAACATTAAAAAACACAACTTCAGCGAATCCATTACCCTGGAGTGCTACCATCTACGCGGTATATCGATTAGGGTTTTCAAAGTGGCCTCTCTGATCGAAATTCATTGTTCCCACCCCATCACCGAGCACATCCAGGGACCTTTGTTTGTGCGGCCAGCCTCCAGCGATGCTCTTCTAGCGATCTAAGATATGAAGCAGGAACACTTAAGATATGCAGAACGAGAGTTTAAGATATATTTATAGCTTTCTTCAGACGTCTAAATTGACAGAACCCTAAGCTTCTTTAAAAACACAAACTATTATCGCATTTTCCACTGTATTCCGAAACAACGCAATCATAACACACCTCCACACTCATAAACAACAAACTATTTAAATAAATATGTCAGATTTCACAAATGCTACATTTTTTTACCATTACAGAGATCTTCAACCAGTTTTCGAGCTTGTTCGACCAAACTCGACCTTCCACAATACAAATTCAAATTTATCAGTTCTGGGCCACTTTTATGCTAAATTCTCACCAGATTAGCTCTCGGCCGCTACAAATTTCGCGTCTTTGGACACAACTTTTAAGAATTCGAAATGGTCATCTCAAATTTTCCAGTTTAAAACTTTGTACCGGGCCATTCTTCAAGATTTTAGGGTCAAATTAAACCCCGCAGCTTGCATTTTTCTATGGCTCGAAGCGAAAATAGGTTTATCCAGAACGATTTCGATCTCCTTCGTACTGTGTGGTTCGCAGTTCGCTGGATTTGCTTCCCTTCCGTTACCAAGAGCCCCCCGCGTCCCCGATCTCCAAAGGTTACAATTGGGCATAATGTGTCCTCCCAGATGGAGTGCTTTAACTCTACATTGACATGTGAGCGACAGGCATGTACCTAACGTGTCGGCATTAGACGTCCGTATTATTATTTATTGTTTTCCACATTAATTTTCAATAACAGCACATTTGATAATGCAATAACGTGGCATTATTTAAATTTTTTATAATTTCTAAATAATTTCCATGAACCGGCTTTTATGATATATTTTCATTGCCTTGCTTTTTGGGGTGGAGGGTGTTAAAATCGAATTAAGTCTACAATCAAGTCGTTTATTTCTATTATACAATCAAGTCGTTTATTTCTATTAACCATTGTTAAAAATCAATTAACATAAAGTCTGAATGTTTTATATATAATTAAATAATTTAAAGTCAAAATGTTTTAGAAGAGGAAAGCTAAAAGTAGAAGCAGTGGCTTCATCCGGTTTTTTCTTATGTTTTATATATATAATTAATTAATATAAATTCAAAAAGTTTTAGAGGAAAGCTAAAAATAGAGATTGTTCTAAGTGGTGGTCTTTTTTAAGGATATTTTCCGTTAAGTTGAAGAGTTTTAATTATATATTTTAGAAAATAAATTAAAATATTTAATATTTTTTTAATTTTTAATTGAAAAGAAAAAAGAAATAATAAATTACTATTATTATTTCAAAGAGTATAAATATTAGTTTAGAAGGTTAGTTGAATTGGTCTAGAGTGAGACGTTAGTTGAATTGGTTTAGAGTGAGACCTCCTCTGGATTCAAACCAATGACCTTCGAAACGGAAACACATGTTCTTAACCATTAAGCTCAAAATGATGTTGATTGGCTATAGAAGGTCATCCTTAAACAATTGCCTTTGAGATATGAATCACCCAGATAATTTTTTTGTGTACGTCTTGAAAGAAAATCGTCTCAATTGGTTATAAGATCCATTAAGCCATTGACTCGGCACAAACAAAAGTAAATCCCTACAAGATTAAGCCATACGAACTGCCAAGAATCACCTCAAACATGTTGAAGGGACCTTAGAAAACAATAAGCCTCACTTGTCATCCACAGTTGGGAAGAGAGTTGACTTCGGTGGATGGAGAAATTTGTCTAATCCACAAATGGATTAAATTGTCTGATTGGTGCCCCAATAGTTTATTGGTTTTTGACAATCGACCTAAAATTTGTCATCGAAAAATAAATTCCCTATTTAATGCCCCAATCAATACTATGATATGATAATGGCATCACTAATCTTGTAGGTGACTTGAACTTCATCTTGTCCTCGGATGAAAACTGGGGTGGGTTATTTGTTCCTGATCCAAATGAGTTTTTTTTCAAGGATTTATAAACATCCTTGAAACTAGTTGACGTCAAGCCGACCAAGTTAGTCCCAACCTGGCGTAATGGTTGTGCCAGTCTTTCTGTTGTTGCTAGAAGGCTGGATAGATGTTTAGTTTATGAAGGCTCCCTATCCACCTTGGGCATGTCAAGATCTTGGGTGGAATAGCCCTTTATCTCCGATCATGCTCCTATTCTTATTCAATTGGAAAAGTCTCCCTTATACGAATCTTTTCCTTTTAAGTTCAATTCGCAATGGTTGCAGAATTCCGAATTCATTAATCTAGTGCACTCATTATGGAAGGGCCCTCGTTTCTTGGTGGAGGGTGACCAGCAGCAACGGCTCGTTTGGAAGCTAAAAGAACTCAAGCTTCAAACTAAAGGATGGATTAAAGAGGTAAAGATTCGTGAAAATTTTCAATTGGAAAATTGGGAGAATTAGATATTGAGCAGCTTCTATTTAAATCTGTTAAGGGTCCCTTATTGCTGGAGGATGAAAGGTCTCTCTATGAGATGGAAACAAACAAGAACAAATTTCTTAGTGGAGAGGAGGCTTGGAGAATCCGTAGCAGGATTACTTGGATAAAAAGTGGTGAGGCTAATACAAAATTCTTTCACAACATGGCCAGCTATAACAGGAACCGAAAGCATGTGTGGGAACTAATCTCGGGTAATGGAGAAATTTTAAGTGGGCGACAGGCTATTAAAGAGGAGGTTGTTTGTTATTTAAAAAAAAAATTCAAAGCAAAAGAGAATTCCAATGTTACGGAGCTAGTTAAGCTTTCTAGCCTTTATCCTAGGATGGTGTCTAAGGACGAAGCAGAAATACTCTTTAAACCTGTTACACTTGAGGAAGTAAAATCTGCTCTAGAAAATTTTAAAAAAGAAAGAAGCCTCGGGCCTAATGGATGGACAACATAGTTCTTTATCTTTTTCTTTGATCTTGTGGGCGAGGATCTTCTCGAGATGGTGGAAGACTCGAGGAAAAAAGGACAACTAAATGGAGGTCTTAACTCGACCTTTCTAGCCCTTATTCTGGAGGTTAGTAAGCCAGGATACTTTGATGACTTTAGACCAATTTCCTTATGCAAACTCATTTATAAGTTGATCTCAAAAATCCTTGCAAATCGGATAAAGCCAATTCTGTCAAAGTGTCTATCGTCCGAACAACTGGTGTTTCTAAAAGGAAGAAGGATTCAAGATGCCATCGGCTCGGCCCATGAAACTATCCATAGCATAAAAAATAAGAAAATCAAATCTCTGATCTTGAAATTAGATCTTAAAAACGCTTATGACAACGTAGATTGGGAGTATTTAAGGTTGATTTTACTCACAGTAGGCTTCGGGGTGAACCTTACAGATTGGATAATGTGTTGCGTAACTAGTGCCAGCTTTGGTTGTTTTAATCAACGGAGAGGCGACTAACTACTTTAAAAGCTAGAGGGGGCTTCACCAGGGATGCCCACTCTCCCCGTATATGTTCTTATTGATTATGGAAGGACTTAGTCTGATGTTTTCTAGGGGCAGCGATGATCATAGTATTTATGGGATTAAGGTAACTAAGCATTTCAAAATTATTCATCTAATGTTTGTTGATGATGTTCTTGTTATGTCCAAGGCAGATCCTTTGGAATGGAGACTCATTTTTGGTATTCTTCAAACCTTCTGTGGAGTTTCGGGTATCTGCATAAATTCCTCAAAAACAACAGTCCACTTCTGGGGACTTGAAGACCAAGAGTTAACTCAAATGAAAGCTATCTTACCTTTTACCTTTTTTGATTTAAAATCTGGTTTCAAGTATTTAGGCTACCATCTAAAGCCTGAAGCTACAAAAGCTTAAGATTGGGGCTGGTTGGTGGAAAAGATAGAAAAGAAAATAGGCCTATGGTGCAATCAATGGTTATCAATCAAAGGCAGATTAATCTTGGTCAAAAATGTATTGGAGAGCCAATTCGTCTTCTGGATGTCGATGTAGATGATTCTGAAAATTGTTTTAAATCGGATCGGCAGTCAATGTTTGAATTCCTGCGGAGTGGTTAGAAGGCATCACATCACTTCCATCTATGTAGATGGGATCTCCTGGAAAGACCAAAACATTGTGAGGGATGGGGGCTCAGGAACCTCGCAACGTTTAACACTGCTTTATTGGCAAACTCATTTTGGAGGGTGCTCATGGTTGATAGCATCTGGCACAAAATTCTAGTGGACAAATACTTGGGGGACCTCTCGGTGGTAGATTGGCTACGTAAAGCAGCCCACAATCAATAGAAAATGTCTAGCTTCTGGAGCGGTATGACAAAGAGCCTTTTTTTATATTTTACATTGGCTTCAGTGGAACCCGATCTCGGGGAATTCGGTGTATTTGGGCAGGGATTTAATAGCTGGTCTGGAGAATAGATCGATTCTCTCAACCGTGTTGTGAGCCCAATTGTTCAGTAAGCATATTACAGTCTTGGGTCAGGCCAAAGAAATCGATATTGGCTCTCTCATCCATGACCGGTGGAGAACTAGCGAGTCTTTGGGTTTGTTCGGTCAGAATGCAGCTGAATGGAACAGTTTTGTAATTGCGTTAAGGAGTTCAGGTATCTCGCTCAGAGCAGGGACACATTCATTGGTGTGGGTTGGGGGGGATGGATTCGACGTTATTTCCACTCAAAATCTCTATCAAGCTCTGACCATCCATTCAAATTTCCAGTGTGAACACTCCTGGACTAAACAACTATGGAAATGGCCTGTGCAACTGAAACTAAAAAAAAATTGTGTGGCTAACAGCTTTTGACAAAATCCTAACTTGGGATGCATTGCAAAGGAAGGGTTGGGAAGGCCCGGGTGTGTGTAAGTTATGCAACTGTAACTTAGAACGAGTCAGACACCTTTTAATAAACTGCCCATTCACGAAGGCAGTGTGGAAACATTTGTATTCACTCTATAATTTAAAAACTCGGTGGGTGGGCACTTCGGTTACTGATTGTTTTAATGAGTGGTCATTGAAAAAAGATGCTCCTGTAAGCCTGGCAGCCATTATATGTTGGAACATTTGGTTGGAAAGGAATAAGGTAATTTTTGAGAAACACACTCATTCTCAACTCTCAGTGGTGAAAATAATTTATGTCTCCTTTTCCTGGCAGTCTGCAGTTACTAAAAATACCCTGAGAAGAGTGTGTGAATTTATCCATATCGAGGGCGCTACTATGGCTTGTTTTGATGGAGCGACCCTCTCTTCCGGGGAGTGTTGTGCAGCAGGTGGCATTTTCAAGACCAATGCTTCGAGGGTTACCAAATGGTACATGAATTGCTGAGCGGGTACGAACACTAAAGCTGAGCTCATGGGATTGTGGGCGGCTCTTACCTTGGCACCTCAATGGGCGATTAAAAAAATGCAAATTTTGGGGGATTCGAAAGTAATTATTGACTGGATAAATCAAAAGGGTAATCTCCAAGCGGTGAATATCGAAGGTTGGAAATTAAAAACAAAGGACCTGGTAAGCAAATTCGAAGATATTAGTTTCCAACACATTTACAGGGAGCACAATAAAGAGGCAGATCAACTATCAAAACGAGCAGCGAAGGAACCCAAAGGTAGACTAATTGTCTATCACTGGGATAATGGGCAAGAAAGCATCCAAACTCATCTTAATATCTTCAAGATTTAAGCTATTGGGGATGCCTAGTGTGTTATCAGATGATAATGTGGAAAGCATCAATCTCAAGCTAGGGAATCTAGCAAGTTAATTTCAGTTGTGGGATTTTATCTCCTGGTGAGAACAATGCTATAGTCCCCTCTATATTCATCACAGTCCCTTGTTCTTGTGGTTGATCCTTCTCTGTATAGTGCAATATCGATATAATTTTGTTAAAAAAATTATACCTAATATAATTTTGAGATACTTTTCTATTAGGAAATAAATAAATAAATTCGTATCAAGATTGAATAATAAACAATCCCAAATTTGTGATTTTTTTATAATGATTCTTATTCAAGAAAATGCTTCTCTATGAATCAATTTGTGCATAATTCAAGTGCTATGGTTTTTTTAAATAATTGTGATTTTAAATAATTATGAAGTGACTAAAATATATTCAGCCCATTAAAATTTTGATAAGTAGCTTAGAGACATGGATCTTTTCCAAAACATTACAAACACCTTAATCTTGATGCAATGATGTGCTTGAATAAACATGTCCCGAGGTTTTGACCCTTGAAGTTGTTATGACCATGACCTTGTATGGGTTACGTTATGTCACTGAATTAAGGGATACATGTGACTATAGATTAACATGTATGTTCCACAAGTTTCGAGAAGGTGGGAATGCCTAGATTGTAGATATGGGTGTTCGATAGGCTAGAAGCTTTTTACCCAAATGGGTAAAAAAATATAAGTTGGGAGTGATAATATTGTATTAAGAAAAAAGGAAATTTTGAAAAATTGAAATAGAAGTTAAAATCATAATACCATCGATTTTTCAATGAACATGAAAACATTTTTACATCGTCTACAACCAAATCATATTGAAATTTCAAAATTCGATTTGATATTCATAAAATTTAACTGCTACATAGTCCAACTAGCAAAATGTGACAATTCATAACGAAATCAAAAGAAACTGCATTAAGATTGGCGTTAAGGATATGATGTGATTTTAGATTGCAAAGAGATCCAGAGTTTGGTGTGAAGTTATTGTCCTTACTGCAACATTCATTGTTTTTGGGTTTATTTGGGCTTACATGGGCCTGAGGTGTGGCCTTTCATGCTTGGCATAAGTTGCAATGGGATATTTAAATGGATCAATGGTTTGATGTTGGTATTTTGGCAATTTCACAAGGGGAAGTCGAGCATAGTGATACCTAGCATGGTTCATCCCAAGGCCTTCTGGAAGCTCATCCCAAAGGTGGTACATAATCTATTAAAATCCCTTTTGATGACTCTTATGTTGATGTTCATGATTATGAGTATTGTTTAAGATGTGATATTTGTAAAAAGCACATTGTTGGGGAATTTTGTTTTGTGATCAAAGCCTAAGCCAAGGAGGTTTGGGGGGGCCATGGATGAATCCATACCTCAATTTGAAGCCCTACTAAGGGATTTTTCCAATTATCCTTCGAGGATGATAACCGTTGTCATGAAGTAGTGTCACATGCCCCCTGAGTGTGTCATAACACTTTGGTTTTTTTTTCAAAATGACATGAAGAATGCCCCTCTAAAGAAGCCTCTAAGCTATGTTTTCTGGTTTGGGTCAAACTCCCAAGCTCTCCTATATGATTCTGGTTTACTTGAAAGGAATCTTAGACTCAATTGGCAATGGCATATGCTACAAACCAATGTGTTTCTTTCACTCATTCCCTCATAAAGCAATTTTCCTTTGAGTTGACATCTCCAAAGAATTGAAAAAGTTTGTATACATTTGAGTGGGAGGTCGTGTTATTAGAGAACCAATGCAATATATCAATCTCCCCAACCTTTTTTTCAAGGGTCAAATTCCCCACCATAGAATTAAGGATTGTCCCCCACTAGCAAAAATTGAGTCCCATGCATCCTCAATTTTGAGCCCTTTGGGAAAGCATCCTAGGGCTTGTTGCATGCAGAGGATGATGGATGGACTCAAAAATGGAAAGGCTCATTATATCCAACAACCATAGTAACAAGATTTGATTGTATTGGATTTTGTTGTACGAAAATTCAGGAGCAG
The DNA here is from genome assembly GCA_010110895.2 of Picea sitchensis. Classification (NCBI taxonomy): domain Eukaryota; kingdom Viridiplantae; phylum Streptophyta; class Pinopsida; order Pinales; family Pinaceae; genus Picea; species Picea sitchensis. The sequence continues at coordinate 18,316 of SNQJ01S0058063.1, read as the reverse complement.
TATGAAATTCGATGAATTTTTTGTACAGTATGGATTTGATATGGTCAATCTATTTTTTTATTATCTTTGATACTCGTCGACCTATAAGCCCCAAAAAACAACACTAAAATATTTTAAAAACACTAAAAAACATATAAATACAAACTAGGTTGCTAAATTTTTAAGAAATGCTTTTTTTTTCTTAATTTTTGGTTTATTGCTCCCTCTTTGACCCAGAAGAATCCTGCAAGATCCATAGTAGCCAGAGACCCTCCTAGCAACACTCATCTATTTTCCCTAGCAGGGGGTGGGGATTGATGGGCTCGGTCTCAACCCCCAAAGCTCGATGTTTCCCAATCAATGGGGGTAGATGATACACAAAAAAAGGAAATAAAGAAATGTTTGAATGATTATTTCATGACCTAAATGAAAAATATGAACTCTTCAAAATCCCTTTGATGCCCTATTAGGGAGAGAAGTGAAGGGATGCATTTTATCCTTAAAGGTTGCCAATGAATATAGTATCATGGAATGTGTTAGGGCTCATTAACCCTTGTTGAAAATCCATGGTTTGAAGAATGATATTGAATAATTCTAAACTTTATATTTTATTTTTCTAAGAGGTTGATCCAATTGGCTATTGGTGGCCACCCACCTATTCCAACTGGCTCCTCTTGTCCGTTTTTAGTTCAACACGTTCTTTTGTACTTCTTTGTAATTGTGGGTTCTACACTTTTAGGGTTGTTTGAATCCCTACACATATTCCATGTGGATATTGGTGGCCTCTCACCCAATCCAATTGGCTTATTTTGTATGTTTTCATGTTAACACGTCTTGTTGTACTTCCAAGGCCATTTTGGAGGCCTAAACAGTGTTTTTTTCGGCTCGCCACAGTCAAATTGTAGATGAAGTCAGAGTTTGACGGCGGAATGTGTATTTCTCTTAAAGACCTTTCCAATGGGCTATCACACGCTTAAAACGGAGGTCATGCCAAGAGGAAAATCTAGTTGGCTTGCAACAAGGCTATCTTCCATTAAGAATTGACCAATCCCAAAGTAGTAGTGGCAAATGCAAAAGGCCTTCTCGCATAATACATTAACTCAAGGGGAAGTAAGAATCAAGATCTCCAATGGCTCGATTGTGATGAGAGAGCTTGGCTTTTTCAATTTTTTCTCGTGTGTCATAATTCAAGACCAATCTCCCGTAAGCTCATTTATCACTCATCATGGCAGCTTAGGTTCAATGAGCAACAATTTCATAAATGGAAAAGTCATTAGAAAAATTTCATTCTCTTCGTTGATGGAGCGTCGAAAGGAAACCTAGGGGTAGTATGAATGGGGGGGATTATTCTTGATTTCTAGGGATATCTATATGTAAGTTTTAAACCTGCGAAGTAAAGCAATGCATATAGATTCTTACATGAAAACATAAATTAATCAATGGCTCATTCACATAGTACACATAGATTTATACCAGAAACCCTCAATCGGGAAAACCTTTCTTATATTCATTATATCGAATTTCACCATTCACCATACAATATATATACAATGTTTTTAGGTATTCCATAGATACCAAAACCCTAATCCCTTAATCTGGGATTAATTTACAAATCTGCTAAAAATAGCAAAAACCGCCCAAAAAAAATAATTTGGGGCACTGCCCCGGGCTACCACCCGTTGCCGAACGCTACGCGTAACCAGGGGGGGCATACCTGCCCCCCCTAGGAAAGTGCCTAGCACACACGACACAAAAATCGCTATTAGAGGGATCGTTAGACGCAATTGTCATATCTGACGCACCCACACACACACATGCAAAGAATATAACACATACCCAACATTCTCCCACTTGTTGTTTTCTTTGCATCCAAGGATCCAGGGGATTATATAGTCAACAATCCAGGGCAGCAATGCCCATTGTTTCTCTACACCAGGAGAACTTTTCTGTGCTCACAGACTTTGTCAATGAATCTGCAACATTCTTCAAAGTGTCAACCTTTTCCAGCAACACCT
>SNQJ01S0058062.1:202111-213672 GCA_010110895.2 Picea sitchensis | reverse complement strand
CCAAAAGTCATGTGGGACTCGTTTGGGTAAGTGAGTACATCAACTTCCCGGGGTCGTAACTTTTGCATACGATCTTTGTTTTAGGCGTGTGATAGCTCGTTGGAAAGGTATCATCGAGGAGATTCATTTTGGGGGCTAAATCATGCCTTCGACTATCATTGAGAACCTCAATCTAGAAAAACCTTCATTTGGCCCCTCAAAATGGCCTCGAAAGTTAAAAACTGCTAAAAATAGTAAATTGCCAAAATTGCCAGAAAACTGTTTTGAGCCAGCTGGAAAAGGTGGGTGGCCACTGATATCCACCTGGATCATTTTCCTTTCTTCATATCCAAAAAAGGACTCTTCCAAGGCTTCCCTCTCTCCCCCCTACTCTTCTTATTGGTGGGAGAGGGTCTAAGCAGGGCAATCTTAAATGCAGTCAAAATTGGGGAGTTCCATGGAATACAGATTACCACTAGCCAAAGACTTACTCACTTACTCTTTGTAGATGACATCCTCATCTTCTGCAGTGGACACAGTTAGGATGCTTAAGTACTTTCAAATATACTCTCTCTATTCCGGTCAACAACAAGAATGCAAATAAATTTACAAAAATCCACCCTCTCCTTCTTAGAAATGGAAAGGGAGGAGGAAGATCTTTAAAAAAGACTCTTTCCCTTCACTCATCAAGACTTCACAACATGTCTAAAATATCTTGGTTTTCACCTAAAAGCAAATAACTATCTCAAAAAACACTGGAAATGGCTCATCTCTAAACTGGAGAAAATATTATCTGGATGGAGCTTTAGGTGGCTCTCTAGAGAAGGGAGACTCACACTAACAAAAACAGTACTAGAAGCCATCCCAATCTATTGGATGTCGCTGGCATGGATACCAAAAGGAGCTCTATAAAAGATCAGGAAAATCTACTCTCACTTCATCTGGTCTGGCTCAGGAGAAAAAAACATACAACCTTGGGCAAAGTGGGATCTTATAGCAAGACCAAAAGTCTAGGAGGGTGGGGACTCAAATTTTTTTCCTGTTCTCCAAAGCTTTGGCAACAAAACATGATGGAGACTCATCAACACTAGAAACCTTTGTTCCATTGTTATATACCAAAAATATATAGCCCCAGGATCATTAGAAGAATGGATTAGATCCCCAACCAAATCTCTTTTAGGATCCATTTTCTGGAAAGCCCTTACTTCCTCCTTCCCAGTTATCGGAGAAGGATTAGTATGGAGAGTAGGTTGTGGGAACCATCTCCGTATAGGAGTAGACCCCTGGCCAGGCAATGGAACCACACACATCCTCCCCCCAGAAATTATCAATATCCTCCACGGGAAAAATATCTATTTACTCTCCTAACTGGCAGACCCCATTACAACAACACAATGGTCACAAGGATGGAAGAAAGAAACTGATATAGGGATTTCTGGAGCTCCCACACTACTCTACAAAAATTACATCAAAGCTCTACAAATTGAGCACATCAGACTTACAGACAGAGAAGATGAACTAGTTTGGAAAAAGGATCCCGCAAGTGTATACACCCCAAAATTGGGCTACATTGCACTATCTCTGGACCGCTTCCAACATCAACTTTTATGGTGGTGGAAAGGACTTTGGAAATTAAAGTTCCCATAAAAAGAAAAACTTTTCTTTTGGGAAACACTAAATCGAAAAACCCCTACATGAGAAATTCTACAAAAACGACAATTCGAAGGGCCTGGTAGATGTCCACTTTGCCTCTTGGAAAGTGAAACAATCTACCACCTTCTCATTACTTTCCCTTATACCCAAATAGTTTGGAAGGATATTTCAACCAGCCTCAGACAAACTTACACCTGCGAAGGACCAAGCCTAGAACAAGCTTGGAAATTGTGGTTTCAAGAAACCAGATACAAAGAACTAAAAGCCCTTCCCACCATCATAATTTGGGGCAATTGGTTGGCCAGAAACTCATCAATTTTTCAAGACAAAGCTTCAGCCCCAGAAAAAATTGCAGCACAAAGTCTCTCAATACTCTCACACTTCTCGCAAACAAAATCTGGAAAAAGACAAAAAACTTTCTCTCCTGAACAAATAGATCAATCGAAGCCTTGGGCTTACTTCGATGGAGCCTCACAAAACAATCTTTGTGGGGGTGGTTTCATACTACACCTTTCGAAATCCCACTTTTTTCACACAAAATTGGGGTTGGGACAGGGGACAAATAATCATGCAACGCTATTGACTTTAAAACTTCTACTTACCTTTGCAAAAGAAAAAGACCTGTGACACATCCAAATCTTTGGAGATTCATTGATTATGGTGAATTGGGAAAGGAAACTTAAGAAATGTCATAACATTTTCTTCCTCCCCATTCTGGAGGACACTTACCAGTTACTAGAAAATTTTGACACTGTGACTATCTCCCATATCTATAGGAACACGAACATGGTAGCGGATGCACTCTCAAAAGCAGGGCTCCACCTTGCACTCAGACAATGAGACATCACAGAGCACAAAAATGGAGACTCACAAAATTTTTACCATCGACCTTTTATAGATTCAACAACACTACATCAGGATTCACAACATGAACAACAAGAGCTACAACGGCTTTAAAAATCCACATAGAAAGCAATCAACATAAATATTTCTTTGGAAGAACTACAAAGACTACAAAATCGCAGATTCACATTATGAAGCAAAGATTCACAGCCCACTGTGAACATTATATGTAACTAAATCTGAATTTTTTTTGGGAACTCTCTACACGGCCGAAAAGTCAGAGATCTACAATTTTTTTTGTTGTTTATTATACTCCGAAACATATATCACACCCATGAGATGTAGTGCTCCTTGAAGCACCTACAAAATGTAATTTTGTCTCTTCGGATGAATAAAATTACACTTTTTTCCAAGGAAAAAACAACAACACTAATACTTCTTAAAATTTTATACATGAATTCCTACTCTAAATTATGTATATTGTTTTTAATATACCCGCTAGTAAAGATAAATTTGCTTCTTTATAATCTATACATGAATTCCTACTCTAAATTATGTACTACTATAAATTATGTATATTATTCTTAATATACCCGTTAGTAAAGATAAATGTGCTCTTTAGGTGAAAAATATGTTTACACCCACATAAAAACAATATACCCCTTATAAAGATAAATGTACTTGTTTATAGTCTAGATGTAAAATAGGTTTATAGAAAAGTCAAAGCCAACTATATATTTTAATACAAATTTGTGTAAATGTAATTTAAAATTATTAATATAGATTTATATTAACTTATATTTTTAAGCGTGAGAGAAGAGGGTGTAAAGTAGAGGAAGGCATATTTTAAAGCCACATGAATTAAGATGTTATATGTAATATATTTAATTGTTTAATATTATATAAATGCATCTAAACACTACTTTTGTGGACACACTGTTGACATAGGAGACCAAAGACACTATATCATGATAAACTATCATGTTAATGTTAAACATGATATGTTCTATTGTTTATTATTGAGTGTATGACAATCATTTTTATTGTTTATTATTTGCACACATACCTACGCAATATATTGTATAAAGGAGGAGGGATACATACCTACCCAATATATTCTATAAAGGTGGAGGGGAGGTTGATCAAACACACATACATTTTCATGTTATCATCAATCAATTATTATTATTATGTAAGTAGAAGGTCCTTTAAAATTATTGAAGTGTAAAATAATTAAAAAAACAATTTAAATTTAACACATAATACATATCACAATGAACCAAAACACCACAATCTATCATTCATTCTTACTAAAAAGTCTCATAAGTTTATTACATTTTTAAAAGAAAATTTTTAAGAAGATCCAAAGTCCATTTTTGGTTTTTGAATTACATTTATCCATAAAACTTTATGACTTACACTATTTTTGCTAAAAACCATTGTACCACCTCCCATAATTAGATCACCAACTATTAGTTTATGCTAGTGTGCTCAATGAGGTGGATGTTTCATGAAAGTCTTTTGGCAAGTGCTATCATAGTTGAAGGATTTTTCATTGATACAACCAAAAACCAAGCATTCCTCTTATGTCTTGATGTAATGAGCAATTGTGAATCATTAGTCTCCCATCAATTAGATGTTATATGAGATTTTTAGTGAGAATTTTGTGGAGGCCCAAAAATGATCTCAAAATGGATGTGGACCCTTCAAAATGGATGTGGACCCTTGATCACTTCTTTATCCAATTGTTATTAGTCTCCCTTAATATGTCACTATGGTGATTACCTCTTATAATTTGATAAAAAATAAAATTTATTAATGACATCCTTCTAATAATGTCTAAATGTTTCAAAATGAAACAAACATTGTTCACCAATGGTTTGAATAAATAATGAAGATAACCCCACCCTCTTTACCTTAACTTTAGGTGTAAGACTACTATGGTGCAACCTCTATACCCTGGTTTCCCATGGAAGATGTAACCTTCAACCAATTTAGATACCCAATGCGTAACCATGTTAGCATGACCTTAAGCACTCAAAACAACTTAAAAATACAATTAAAAAACCAAAATCTTTTTAAATATATAAAATTGGTATAGGGTAAAGATGCTAAATATTAAAATACCTAATTAACATAAAAATCATCTTATTTACATCAACTTTTCCAACTATAACAAGAATTTAAACTTTTAAAAACTATAAGTCAAAAGCAATAATTTAAACTCTTAAAAACTATAAGTCAAAAAAGATTTATAAACAACATAAGGAAAAATTTAACTTCAAGAACTCAAAAACAAGAGGGGTTGGCTCGCTGTTTTAAGAAATGGTTTTTTTTGTTCAACTAGCTGAAAAACTTTCAAAACACTTAAATTTTAAAGAAATAATCACTTAAATCTACAAATCCAACAATTTCTTGCAAATTTCAAATAAATATTCCTAGAAAAAATCTTATTTCTTAGAATATTTAACCTCCTGTAAACCAACATATCAAAACATACATATCAAAACATTGCTTCATAACGTAGAAATTCACAGATCTTATAGTAACCACAAGAGGAAAAGTAGATTTAAAAATTCACAAATCTTATAGTTATAACCACAAGAGGAAAAGTAAATTTAAAATGGCGAGAAGTTGAGTTTAAACTTGTAGCGGAGGGATTGAGATGGATGTGTAGCCGGACCGCCGGTTAAAAAATTGACTTTCAGGTTAACAAGTTTCCTCAGGAAAATAGGAAATGGAAGAATCAATCCATTACGGGGAGATTTTTATTTACTCTGTTCTTTCGACAGCGACAACCTCAAAAGCAAAGGCAATCGGGTATATATGATTTAAAGGCTCGTGCTCTTATTCGACCCTACAAATCCCCCACAGAACACTGGTGAAGGGCGCTGGCTATGGCTTCCAAACGAAATCAAATGCTTTCTATTCTGCTTGTGCTGCTGATTCTATGCTTCAGAACGAACGCATATTATTCACCAGAGCTCCTCAGCCGGATCCACCAGATCAATCAGGCGGGCCCGTACCTCGGCCTTGTAATTCCTAACAAATTCGAAATGTACCCTCTACTCCATTCTCCTGTTTTCATGGCCGACGAGGAAAGCCCCTATATCGACATCTCTGGTCATGATCAAACTTGAATTTTCTTTGTTTTCTTGGAGCTCCTTATTTATAAAGCTACAGTTTATTCATGATGTATATACTTGATGCAATGAAGGTCGGAGGTTTCGCATCGGATCAGTGATGAATCACAGAGTCATTGCGGTGATGACAGGACTGGGTATGGTAAGAAACCGTGATCGATGATACCCATTACGAAGCTGTGGTGTATATATGTTTGTCTATATTGATTAAATTTGATTTTCGTTTTTATTCCAAACCAATTCCAATTATGCTGACATATATTGATTAAATTCGATTTTCCATTTTGATTCTAAATACACATTATAATTTTGCGTGTAAATTTGTTTACATTGGGATTAAATTCGATTTTCAATTTTGATTCCCAATGCCCTTAAAATTCTGTGTGTATAAAATTTTATTATTTATCTTGAATTCGAATGCCATTTATAATTCTCTGTGTATATTGATTAAATTCGGAAAATTTGATTTTCATTCCTTGAAAGGAGGTTTTATAGACCAATTATGTCTCAGAGCATGTTAAAAGATATAAGATAATGCAGATCAACGCAGGAGTGACCACTCAGATTCTGCTGGGATTTTTCCCTGTTTATGGGGTTATACACTTTGGAACAGCGGGTAATGCAAACTCTGATCTTCATATTGGAGATGTTACCATTCCTCGTCAGTGGGCTCATACAGGCCTTTGGATTTGGCAGGTCTTGAATTTTCGTCTTTGAACTTTGTTTTTTAAATTTATTTTATATATGTTTGAGCTTTGTATAAAGAAGTTTATTCGTACAAATTGAAATAAAATTGTGAACTTTATTTGTACAAATTCAAATAAAATTGTTGGCTCATTAGTGTGTGATTGGAATAGAAATATGGGGAAGGAGAGAATGATGAGCTCCCTATGGAAGAGAATGGGGACTACACCCGTGACATTGGGTACCTCAATTTCGCCAATTACCTTGTTCCAGCGGGGAAACATATTGATAATCTGCTGAATAATGTGTGGTTCCAACCAGATGAGATTTTTCCAGTGAATGGAACTCCAGAGGCCCGGGAACATGTGTTTTGGATTCCTGTTTCACAGTCCTATTATGAGCTTGCACAGAAGATAGAGGTATTTGTTTTAGTGGCCATGCACAGTTGGGGTTAATGTTAGACCTTAAAATAAATGTACTGATTTTTATTTTGAATTGGCACGGTGGAAACAACAGAATGTGAAGTTAGATTCGTGTGTGAACACGACATGTCTCTCCCACGAGCCAAGGATTGTGAGAGTGGAGAGGGGTTGTAGTGCCAACGTTTTTGTGGCAAATGCTGCTTATAAAAGCTTCCTCCATGACAAGTTTAATGTTACTACTTTCGATATGGAGAGTGCAGGAGTTGCAATGGTAATTAAGGCCTCTCTAATTTTTTGGAGAAATTATTATTTATTTATCGCTTGGTACCACTAGCTGTGATTACAATATCATCCAACAGCTGAGAATTCTGCTCATAGTAGGCACTAAGCAAGAGATACAACTTTGCTCAGGCTCATGTCCTGCTTTCAAGAGGGCTAAAACATTGATTAAGAGGTATAGAACATCTTCTGATATGGGTGGCCTTTTTTGTTCGCAGATTTGCCTGAGCGAGGGTAAGCCCTTCATAGCTATGAGAGCATTGGTCGCTGAGTCCAATGCAGAAGGTTCTCATGAAGAAAACAAATCTGACATCATTACAGAAATTGCAACTAAAAACTCAGTGACAGCAATCAGTCAATTCATAAACCTACTGCCATCACCAGGGGTACAGATCTTTAATCTGTATGCAAATCATGTTTCTGATATTTGACATTTATTTTATATCAGTTTGCATTTCTATCATGTTCTCTTGCAAGTTGTTTGATCTCTGTACGGCAGTCCTTAATGAAGCGTTTATGGAATAAACCCTTTGAAAGTATTTGTTTTTCAGAATACAGACAGTGATTAGACATCCATGAAGCATACATTCATAACCTAATGGGTATTGGCAGCTGTTGTGTTTGACTGCAACGAGCTGGCAGGGATTTTCAGCTGACTGTATGTATAATAAGGAAGTTAATTGAAAGCTTTTATGATAAGAAATAATTCTCAAATTCTAAATTCACAGTTAGGACAGCTTTAGACAAATGAGGAGAGTTAAATTAGGCTGCTTGAAATTGAGGTTTTCTGGATTTTATCAGCGCATCCTGAGGTTATAATTTATAACAGCTGATAGAATAACATCTAGGTATTATGGGAAGGTAGGTTTAGACAATTAGCCCAATTAATTTAGTCGTTAGGTCAATAGTTTCGAAAGGAAGGGATATGGAAAATCTGATATTTGTCCAATGATCTATGGAGTTATGTTTTTTCTTTAGATACTTGGCTAATTACTGAAGTAAGATTAGTTAATACATTGTAAAAGAGGCTTTTGTGAATTTCTATGGGTTATGATTTATATGGAGTTATGTTTTCTCTTTAGATACTTGGCTAATGACTAAAATCAGAATCAGATTAGTTGATACATTATAAAAGAGGCTTTTGTCAATTTCTATGGGTTATGACTTATATGGAGTTATGTTTTCTCTATAGATACTTGGCTAATTACTGAAGTCAGATTAGTTGATACATTATAAAAGAGGCTTTTGTCAATTTCTATGGGTTATGACTTATGACTTATTTATTTGCTGTGGCTTTATGCACTTAGATCCCTGGCTATTGAAATGATACAAGTCGATCTAAAACACTTCGCCAATTAAGAGCCATTAAAAGACTTTCCTGAGGCCACTCAAAGACTTCCCTGGGTCATGGAAAGACGTTTTTGGAAATTGTTTCCATGGAATTATTTACTTACTATTATTCTATTTTCAATATGTTTGAGTTGCTGCACGTTATATGCACTCAGGACAAAAAGCCCAATGTTTTCAATATGTTGGGGTTTCTGCACGTTATATGCACTCAGGAAAAAAACACAATGCAAAGACAGGAAGGAAAATGCTACACCTCCAAGTTTCAAGGTTGGAATTTCAAATCCCAAGCCTGTTAAATTTGACGGTTTCTACAACTCAGATGTCTGTTTTGACACATTTAACAAAGAATTTGACGGATTATCATAATTTTACAGTATTTTATCGACAAATCACACATGACGAACAATTTTCCTGTCAAATTCCATCCCTACCTCCAACACTTCCACTTAGTTTGTATCCATGACTAACTGTTTTCTTACCTTTATCCTACTTCTATGCAGCTTAAATTTGGTACTAGGGCACTACTTGGTAAAATTTAACCTAGTTCTGGCTTCCGCTATCATTTCTTCTTAAGATCAGAATTAAAGTTCTGCCCCTTTATTGATCACTTTCTCTTTAACGAAATGATGTTGGATGTATGTATGCTTGATTTGTCTGATATTTTACATTCACGACAGTGATACAAATACTAAACTCTTCCAAGTCAGAGTTGACTCCCAAGTTTGACTCTGCTTTGAGGAAATTGGGTCGAGTCACTTCTCGGATTCTGACTCAACCCCAAGTCATATTGGACAATCAACATACCTATCAACTGTGCCAAATCTATGGTTTTTCTAGTATGTAATATCATCTATGTACTTTAAAACAAGTTATTATTGAAAATGTGCACTACATAGACATTGTACACTGTTCTTTTCTGTGAGTAATTCTCTGAGTCTAGTCGAGTCTGGTAACATTGGGACAAGTATGCTTTTCATAGTGTAAGACTACTGGATTTTCTATGTTTTTTCCAATGTTTGTAAGGAGTCTTTTCAACATCAGTTGCGTAGTTGTTTGTGCAGATAAATTAACATATTTTACTTCAATACTCTAAAGTACAGTAGTAGATTGTTTTCACTGCAGTGTGCATTGCTCTTGAGTCCTGCTATACAGGTAGCAAGATCCTATAGTGGATCTCTTAGTGCCAACCTTTCTTGCCGACTCGGTATCATGGAATCTTGTAAGTTGTTGCGACTATCGAGTTCACCCACTGAAGGTGAGACCAAAATCAACTGGCCCATTTAGGTACGAAAAATCATTTTACCTTTTTCCAATGCCGTGGACCTGGATCTTCCATAAATTGACTGACTTGGCTTACTGCAAATGCAAGATCTGGCCTTCTACAGGCGATTGCATACAGGACGCTTCCCACTATGTTTCTATAGGATCTAACTCATCTATGTTTTTTTTAGATGTCTTTTAAAAACTTAAGAGTCACGTCTTAGATGAGCTAAGAAGGATTCTTGCTAGTTCGTACCTCTTTTGGAGTTCTCTCTCTACCTGTTCTGGACACAGGGGCTGTCGCCATTGCTTCTGTGCAAAACGGTGTTGGCCATGTACCGTTAGGGGATTGCAAGCTTTCTTCTTAAAATACCTTGTTCTTTTAAATACTAGTTGAATTATAAGGACATGTATTCTTTGTCATTTTTACATCTTAACTTACGAAGAGCTTTTCAGATTTCCTTTTCAGTTGACACATAGTAATCCAGTAATACTTCTAAGTTCTAACACTTCTGATTTCGGTTTAAGGAAAATAATACATTTCCTCCTAGAAATGCATCAACAAATGTGCTAAAATGCCCGGCACCTCTTTGCATTGTACGCATAAATCCACAAATATTTGTATGAACCAAATCAAATACTCCATTGCCTTGCATTTCTTCGTTGGGAAATTGCTCTGGATGTTGCTTTCCATAATTGCGACCTTCACAAAGATTTATGGTTTGAAAATTGAGGAGTATCAACATCCAAGCCTTCTACGAGGTTTTCTTTTCATTTGTGTGGTTTGCTTCCACCACATCTTGAAATCAATATCATTCAACACAATACCATAAATTCTAAAGATTTCCCATGCATAATTCCTCATCAATTATATCCGACATCAACTGTACCAAGTGTTAGCACATAATCTTGTCACAGCCTTAGGGGTTTGTGATTTCTACCTTGGTCTGTGCTTTTACTTGTTTGTCCTCCTTTTGCAAACCTGGTTGTAAGTTTTCCTCTCGGCTTGTAGTTTTCTGTTGTTTGTCCTCACCTGCTTGATAGGTCTGTTTTTCCTTAGCAGTTTGCGTGAGAAATACCGGCCCTAAGCCTTTTTGTTTTCCCCTAAAGTTGAACACTTCTCTCTTTACCTCTGCCATTGAACCTTTTGCTTTCCTGAGCCTTTAGCCAGTCATCCATGTAGTTGTTCGCAGGCCGCAGTCGTAAACTCCAAACACCACACTTAGAGAGGTCAAATATGGATTCAAATCAAGCGAGCGAGCAAGATCAGTGTTCAACAACGGAGATCCACCAGGTGGAGCGGATCGACGGTCATTGGGGGATCGGAGCCATACAATTGCGCGAAGAATAGTGTCAGGTAGAGTTATCAAATCATGATGCCATCCTAGCCGTTGGTATCGGGAAGGACACGTGGCGCAAGATCAATGTTCCGCTGACTCGCGAGATGGAGAAGTCAAAAGGCCGAGTCGTGAAGACTCGCGAAACGTGAAGTTGTGAAATAATTGGGGCCGTTCATTCTAGAGGGGCACGTGGTGCAGGATTTGAACCGTGGAGAAAGTCTTTCGGGAAAGTTGGGGTGAGAATTGCCGATGGCCCGAAGTCCCGAAGCGCCGATACAATCTGGGTCGTCCGATGTAAAGAGACGCGTGTTGCCTGATCCGAGCGATCACGATTTTGCGACTCGAAGGTTTGAGCATAGAGCGCAACATGAGTTCGTGAAACGCGAAATCACGACGCGCCTGGGAATCAGGCTCACGGTCACTACCCAAGGTCATATGGAGGCAAGGATAAATAAAGGATAGGCTCTTGATCGAGCAATGGGCGACTGAGGTTGTTCGAGGAGATGATCATGGTCGTCAGATTCAAGGCAAATCCGACCGTTGATCCAAATGGGCCATTTCGCGGGGGCAATCATCGGGATATTTGAAATCAAGAGGAGTGAAAACTC
>SNQJ01S0058062.1:183101-202061 GCA_010110895.2 Picea sitchensis | reverse complement strand
AGATTTATGGTTTGAAAATTGAGGAGTATCAACATCCAAGCCTTCTACGAGGTTTTCTTTTCATTTGTGTGGTTTGCTTCCACCACATCTTGAAATCAATATCATTCAACACAATACCATAAATTCTAAAGATTTCCCATGCATAATTCCTCATCAATTATATCCGACATCAACTGTACCAAGTGTTAGCACATAATCTTGTCACAGCCTTAGGGGTTTGTGATTTCTACCTTGGTCTGTGCTTTTACTTGTTTGTCCTCCTTTTGCAAACCTGGTTGTAAGTTTTCCTCTCGGCTTGTAGTTTTCTGTTGTTTGTCCTCACCTGCTTGATAGGTCTGTTTTTCCTTAGCAGTTTGCGTGAGAAATACCGGCCCTAAGCCTTTTTGTTTTCCCCTAAAGTTGAACACTTCTCTCTTTACCTCTGCCATTGAACCTTTTGCTTTCCTGAGCCTTTAGCCAGTCATCCATGTAGTTGTTCGCAGGCCGCAGTCGTAAACTCCAAACACCACACTTAGAGAGGTCAAATATGGATTCAAATCAAGCGAGCGAGCAAGATCAGTGTTCAACAACGGAGATCCACCAGGTGGAGCGGATCGACGGTCATTGGGGGATCGGAGCCATACAATTGCGCGAAGAATAGTGTCAGGTAGAGTTATCAAATCATGATGCCATCCTAGCCGTTGGTATCGGGAAGGACACGTGGCGCAAGATCAATGTTCCGCTGACTCGCGAGATGGAGAAGTCAAAAGGCCGAGTCGTGAAGACTCGCGAAACGTGAAGTTGTGAAATAATTGGGGCCGTTCATTCTAGAGGGGCACGTGGTGCAGGATTTGAACCGTGGAGAAAGTCTTTCGGGAAAGTTGGGGTGAGAATTGCCGATGGCCCGAAGTCCCGAAGCGCCGATACAATCTGGGTCGTCCGATGTAAAGAGACGCGTGTTGCCTGATCCGAGCGATCACGATTTTGCGACTCGAAGGTTTGAGCATAGAGCGCAACATGAGTTCGTGAAACGCGAAATCACGACGCGCCTGGGAATCAGGCTCACGGTCACTGCCCAAGGTCATATGGAGGCAAGGATAAATAAAGGATAGGCTCTTGATCGAGCGATGGGCGGCTGAGGTTGTTCGAGGAGATGATCATGGTTGTCAGATTCAAGGCAAATCCGACCGTTGATCCAAATGGGCCATTTCGCGGGGGCAATCATCGGGATATTTGAAATCAAGAGGAGTGAAAACTCCCGAAATGCGAAATCCCGATTTTTCAGAGGGATAAGCACGAGGCCAAGGCTCGGTCACGTGTGACAAAGGAATTGTGAGCTCACCTGGAACATTCATGGTTGTCAGGCTTCGTCCTGATCCCAATGATTGTAGTTAATGAAAATGGGTAGGGTAGTTGAAACCTCGTTTCATCACATAAATGGAATGTACGAAAAATCTGGCCGTGGAGGGCAGACTGTTGGCCGAAAGTTCCCTTGTCATGAATTTTCCTGTGAAGCCCATACCGATCTTNCTGACTGAAGTTAAACCAAGACCTCACCTGCTTGTGCTTTTTGATCCAGTTTTCTGAGTTAAAACGATACCATCCTAAGTCTGCGTCCGTTAGACTGCCTTTATATTTATTTCTCGTGACATACAAACTGATGGGTATCAGGTTTACCTCTGCCGCAATCCAGGGGTGACTTCTGGTGCTAACATTTCTGGCGCTGTTGTCGAGGATGAAATTGAAGATTTTCCCTAGGATTGAACGACAAAGCTTACTAGTTCTGAAGGTGCATCAGAACTCAGTACATCAAAGATTGCAACTGTGCACCTGACGACTCCATTAAGGCGACTCCACTGGTTCAACTGTGGCTTCCAGAGGCAGACACACGAGGTCTACTCCACAACTGCCTCTAGCGACTCATGAAGCCGACCCAGAGAAAATTTTCGGAAGAAGAAAGACCCTTCAAGAAGATACTTCACCCGTTGAACCAGGTATTTCTGATAATTTTCACCATCCTCCTATAGCAACTCCAATAACTATTTCTTATTTTCCTGTTACACCCTCTATTGGAGTTTCTAGAAGTTTAAATTTTGGGAGTTTTCCTGCTGATTTCCCCTCTCCGAGCTTCACTACTCCTCCTGTTAAAGTGGCTGTGTTTACAGAGAGAGAAACCTCTTCTCCCTCAAGTCCTCCGTTGTTTTCTTTTGTCCCCAGAAACACACTTCCAATCTCCCTTGCTCGAACCCCATCCCCACCTAGTTCTCCTCTTGTTCACATCCTAATGGCGGGTGCTAATCCCCCTAGAGATAGAATGGACGCCATAGTAGCTGCCAGATATGCCCCTCTCATTCTGCCTCAGCCTTTTAATGCCCTACTAGCAGGTGGCTACCTTAAGCAACTGCCTAAGTTTACAGGAGAGGGAGATATAACTGCAGAAGAGCACCTTGCAACTTTCTATAGTTATGTTGATAACTATGTCATAGTAGATGAAGATGTATGGATGAAGATTTTTGTCCATAGCCTTGATGGAGAAGCATAAAGTGGTCCAGGTTCCTGACCGCTGGATCCATTGATGGGATTGAGGCATTAGATGATATCTTCTTGAGACAATGGGGGGGATAAAAAATACTTCATGTATTATATCACGGAGTTCGGGTCCCTAAAAAGAAAAGAGGGAGAGTCTGTCTCTGACTTCTCCAAAAGATTCAACAAAATGTACAATAAGATCCCTGCTAAGATAAAGCCTACAGAGGCCTCTCCCAAAATTACATATGCTAGTGCTTTTGACCCTGACTTTTGCCTCTTGTTAAGAGAGAGAAGAGCTACCTCCTTGGCTCATATGCAAGATGCAACCCTGGAAGTAGAATCTAACATATTGGTAGTTGATCGACTCAGGAATAAGGCTGATAAAGACAGAGGAAGGGGAAGATCTGAAGCCTCAACCTCCAGTTCCTCTGCCCCCCCCCCTCAAATGGACGAAGTAACCAAGTTACTAAAATCACTTTCATCTAGGATGGAAAGGTTGGAATTGGAGGGAAAGCAAATGTACAAAAATCCTCAAAATGTTAATAACAGAGGAAACTTCAAGAGGCTGAATAACCATGCTCTTCAGATTATGTAAAGAGAGCCTTAGAACAGAGACATGGATGATCATAAAATCCAAACCCCCCCTTCAGAACAACCTTGTCGCAGATGATGGTGGAGAGGAAGAGGACCTTGACCCATAAATTCACTGTCTCGAAGACGCATCTCCTTCTCCTCACTTAACTCAATCAACATACGAGGAGTCTTTAATGGACATTCAATTAAACGAGCCGAGCAAGGGGAATAAGGCCAACGACAACTCGAATAGATACAACCTTAGGTCTAAGAAGAAAAATGGGAATTTCGACGTCCCTGATCAGCCTCCCAGAGCATACAAGCCCGCTAAAGACGCGGCAAGCAACAACAGGGAAAGGAGAACACAGAACCCCCCACCAGTGGTCAAAGGTCCTATCTCAGAGGTAAAAGAAATTATGAAGCTCCCCTCCTATTTTAACTTTGAGCATGAAATTCATAAGATTAGGATCCTGACACCCCTTTTAGAGCTGGTCAAGCATGAAGACTTTAAGAGATCCCTATCTAAATTGTTGTTGCTCGAACCTTTTAATCATCCCTCGGACTCAATCAATTTGCAAGACGAGAAGCCAGCAATCATTCTAGGTCCCATGGTAGAAGATAGAGACGATTCATCCCCTCCCTTCTACACATCACTAAACATACATAACAAGGTACTGCATAATTGTCTGATGGATTCAGGGGCCTCTCATAACCTCATGCCCAAAACTCTCATGGAAGAATTAGGTCTAGAAATCATGAAAGCATACCATGACTTGTATTCTTTTGACTCCAGGAAAGTGCAATGTCTTGGGGTCATCAAAGATCTGGTTGTGACCTTGTTTCAACTGCCCATGAAGAGCGTGGTCATGGATATCGTGGTGGCTGATGTTCCTCCCAAGTTTGGCATGCTATTGTCAAGATCTTGGATAAAAAGACTTGGGGGAACATTGCAGATGGACCTCACATATGCTACCATTCTTGTGTTTGGGGGGGAGCATAGAAGACTATATAGAGAAGCTCAATTGGCCTACATTATCAACGATGAAGCAGATCCCACCAACCATCCTATCTTTGCACTTGACACTGATTTGGGATCCAACTTATTGCAACTCACTGATGCCCCTGAGCCCCCTCTTGAGATCAGAAAGTCCATTACTCTCTGTGAAGATTCTCCTCCGATTACCTTTGTGTGGAAAATGTTATTTGATGGAGCCTCTTCTAGAGAAGGTGCTGGTGTTGGAGTAGTCCTTGTTTCCTCTTCTCAGGAAACTATATCTCTGTCCTACAAGTTAGAATTTGAAACTATCAATAATGTGGCAGAATATGAAGCTCTTGTTTTGGGTTTGAGGGTTGCAAAAGACACGGGGATTGAAGAGATATCAGTGTTTGGAGATGCTAAGCTGTTTGTCCAGCAAATCAGGAGTATTTATCAGGCTAAGCACCCTCGGTTGAAATCATATAGAAATGAAGTATGGGACTTCATTGACAATTTTTTCTCGGCTTTCAACATTTCATTTGTTCCTAGGGAAGAGAATGTCATGGCCGACTCTTTGGCTATTTCAACAAGCAATTTCAGAATCCCCCGGCCACCCAAGCTCAAGTATGATGTAGAAGTAAAATATAGACCCTTCATATCTGACAACGTCAAGCATTGGAAAGTGTTTGAGGACGATCTTGAGATCAAAAGATTCCTGGAGACTGTTGATGAGTTTTCAACATTACACATTGATCAAGATTTCGACTTTGAAATACATCCTCATCCTGATGTTTTTCTGAACAAAATTGTTGATCATCACATTGTCCAGTTATCCAACAACCACATCCCAAAGGGACTAGTCCCTTTGGAAAGATTATTTGACAGCAATGATATGGCAATAAAAGGTAAAGTCAAATGAGGATGTTGATGTAGCTGAGTGCAATATTGGCACTGAAAGGAATCCCAAATTTGTCAAGTTGTCAAGTGGTTTGTCAAAGGAGCAGGGGGCCATGTATGTTGAACTGTTAAGGGAATTTGCTGATGTGTTTGCCTGGACCTACGAAGACCTCAGAACATATGACACGAGTGTCATTGAGCACAAGATCCTGTTGAAAGAGGAAGCCAAACCATTTAGGCAGAAATTAAGATAGATAAATCCTATGTTGCTTTCTGTTATGGAGAAAGAGGTAAAAAGGCTGATGGATGCCCAGATCATTGTGCCTTTGAGGTATTCTGAATGGGTAGCCAACCTGGTCCCAGTGAGAAAGAAAAATGGAGAAATCAGACTATGTTGATTTCAGAAATCTGAACAGAAGCTCCAAGAAGGACAATTACCCACTGCCAAAGATGGAACACATATTGCAAAGGGTAACAGGTGCATCCAGGATATCCATGATTGATGGATTTTTTGGCTACAATTAGATCTCTGTTTTGCCTGAAGATAGAGAAAAGACAACCTTTACCACTCCTTGGGGCACGTTCATGTATGCCAAAATGCCCTTTGGATTGATGAACACAGGAGCTACCTTCCAGCGAGCCATGGACATCGCATTCATTGGAGAAAGAGATAAATTTGTGGTCATATATCTGGATGACATAACAGTCTTTTCCAGATTTGATAAAGAACATTGCTGTCATTTGAGGGAAGTCTTCTTGAAATGCAGAAGGTTTGATCTCTCCCTAAATCCCAAGAAGTCTTTATTTGCCATGTAGGAAGGAAAATTGTTGGGACACATTGTATCAGATGAGTCAGGATTGATTCAAGCAGGGTAGAAGCTATTTAAGCCTTATCACTTCCCAGATCCAAGAAAGAAATTCAGTCCTTCCTGGGAAAAATCAATTTCTTAAGAAGGTTTGTTTCAAATTTTGTTGAATTGGTGAAGCATATCACAACCATGCTCAGGAAGGGGAACGAAGTAAAATGGACTGCTGAGTCTAGAGAATCCTTCAACCAAATCAAGAAGGCACTCAATGAGGCACCTGTGCTAATCAGTCCCAATTATTCCAAGGATTTTCTGATATTTTCTTTTGCTTCTTTTGATATAGTGGCAGCTGTTTTATTGTAGAAGAATGTTGAAGGGCTGGAGCAACTTATTTCTTTTTTCAGCAAAGCATTGAGGGATGCAGAGATCAGATATGACATCATGGAGAAGCAGGCCTATGCCTTGGTGAAAGCTATCAAATATTTCAGAGTCTATGTTTTGCATTCAAAGATCATCACATATGTTCCTTCATCTTCTGTGAAGGACATTCTCATTCAGCCTGACATAGATGGGAAAAGGAGCAAGTGGATTGCCAAAATCCTCAAATTCGACCTAGAAATAAAACCCACCAAACTAGTTAAAGGCCAAGGTTTAGCCAAGTTGTTGGCTGAATCTAATTGTAAAGCTTTGGGGGTTAATTTCATCAACACTTGCTCAGAAAACCAGCAGGCTAAAGCGTCTGATAAAGGTCCTTGGGACAACCCCCCGTTAGCAGAATGCACCTGGTACAAAGATATTATATATTTTTCTGCAGGAGTTAAGGCCCCCTGATGGTATGGGAAGGAGCAAGGAAAGAGATTTAAAGATCAAAGCAATCAAATATTACCTTATCGACCAGGTTCTATATTGGAAAGACCCTCTAGGAGTGCTTCTGAGATGTTTGGACCCACAAGAGGCCCAGAAAATTATATTTGATTTCCATGACAACCTCTGTGGGGGACATCACTTCTGGAAAAACCACTGCCTACAAAATTCTCAAGGCTGGGTACTACTGGCCTACTCTATTCACGGATGTCTGTGCAAAAATCAGGGCTTGCATCAAATGTCAGAAATTCTCTGGAAAACAACAACTCAAGTCTCTGCCATTGAAGCCTGTATTAGCTTCAGGACCCTTTCAACATTGGGGTTTGGATTTTATCGGGGAGATTCATCCTCCTTCAAGTGGTCAACACAGGTGGATCCTAACTGCAACAGATTATTTCACCAAGTGGATAGAAGCTATCCCCACAAGGAGTGCTTCTCATAAGGTGATCATCGGTTTCCTGGAGGATATTATTGTAAGGTTCGGTTGTCCAAGCAGGATCATCACGGATAACGCTGCATCCTTCAGAGTTGAGCCATTGATAAGATTTTGTGAGCAGTTTGAAATTTCATTAATTCACTCAACCCCTTACTATCCACAAGGGAATGGACTGGTAGAGTCCTCTAATAAAATCCTTATAAAGATTATCAAAAGGTTGTTAGAGGACAACAAGAAAGCATGGGATTCAAAGCTCAAATTTGCTTTGTGGGCTGATAGAGTGACAACAAAGAGGTCCCTAGGCATCTCTCCTTTCCAACTTGTATACGGGACTGAAGCCGTTTTTCCTTCCCAGCTCATCCTGCTTGTAGCGAAATTCTTCCAAGACTGCCACGAAGAGCCCGATGACATGATCAGGAGGATACATCAACTGGTAGAAGTGAAGCAGGCAAGAGAGCAGCTTCTGGATAGAGCGCATCACCGTCAACAAAAAATCAAGCAGGCCTTTGATAGGAAGAGCAATAAGGAGGATTTCTAGCCGGGAGATATGGTCCTCAAATGGGATGCACCGAGACAGGGCAAGGGAAAGCATGGAAAATCTGAAGCCCTTTGGATTGGCCCCTTCAAAATTTCTGAAGCGTTTCCCAACAACACGTACAGGTTGCAGAATTTGGAGGGTGATGAAGTTTTCAATGGCCCAGTAAATGGGCACTTTCTAATTTTTTTTTTTGTTTGAAGCCGCAATTGACGTTCCACCATTGTAAATACCATCCATGTTTTATGTATTTTGTTTTAGTAGGAGACTCCATAACCCAAAGCAAGGCACTGGAGCTGTGCATTCTTGGTAGCTCACAGGGAGCATGCCATTCCCTGTGGAGCCAAATGTTAGCACATAATCTTGTCAAAGCCTTAGGGGTTTGTGATTTCTACCTTGGTCTGTGTTTTTACTTGTTTGTCCTCCTTTTGTAGACCCGGTCGTAAGTTTTCCTCTCGGCTTGTAGTTTTCTGCTGTTTGTCCTCACCTGCTTGATATACCTGTTTTTCCTTAGCAAATTGCCTGAGAAATACCGGCCCTAAGCCTTTTTGTTTTCCCCTAAAGTCGAGCACTTCTCTCTTTACCTCTGCCATTGATCCTTTTTCTTTCTTGAGCCTTTAACCAGTCATTCATGTAGTTGTTTGAAGTCACATTCGTAAACACCAAACGCCATACTTAGAGCGATCAAATATAGATTCAAATCAAGTGAGCGAGCAAGATCAGTGTTCAACGACGAAGATCCACCAAGTGGAGCGGATCGACAGTCATTGGGGGATCAGAGCCATATAGTTGCGCGAAGAATAACGTCAGGGAGAGTTACGGAATCACGATGCCATCCTAGCCGTTGGTATCGGGAAGGATGCGTGGCGCAAGATCAATGTTCCGCCGACTCGTGAGATGGAGCAGTCAAAGGGTTGAGTCGTGAAGACTCGCGAAACGCGAAGTCGCGAAATAATCGGGGTTGTTCATTCTAGAGGGGTACATGGCATGGGATTTGAACCGTGGAGAAAGTCTTTCAGGAAAGTTGGGGTGAGAGTTGTCGATGGCCCGAAGTCTCGAAGCACCGATACAATCTGGGCCGTCCGATGTAAAGAGACGCGTGTCGCTTGATCCGAGCGATCACGATTTTACGACTTGGAGGTTTGAGCATAGAGCGCAACACGAGTTCGCGAAATGCGAAATCGCGACGCGCCTGGGAATCAAGCTCACGGTCACTGCCTAGGGTCATATAGAGGCAGTGCTAAATAAAGGATAGGCTCCTGATCGAGCGATGGGCGGCTGAGGTTGTTCGAGGAGATGATCATGGCCGCCATATTCAAGGAAAATTCGATCGTTGATCCAAATGGGCCATTTCGCGAGGGCAAGCATTAGGATATTTGAAATCAGGAGGAGTGAAAACTCCCGAAATGCGAAATCCCGAGTTTTCAGAGGGATAAGCACAAGGTCAAGGCCCGCGGTCGCGTGTGATAAAGGACTTGCGTGTGATAAAGTTCCTTTGTCATGAATTTTCCTGTGAAGCCCATACCGATCTGATCTTGCGTCTGACAGAAGAGTGCAAGTGCAGCTTGACAGAAGAAGATGTAGACGCCAAGCCTTGAATGCATGACCAGAGTGTGTTTCTGTAGGGAGCAAGTTGCTTTGAGTATATATACTCGGTTTTTATATTTTGTAAGGGTCGATGGTAGAGCTAGGCTCTCATATTGTAAAGTTTTAGTAAAGCATATGGGTTCTGGTTATGTATATGTATTTGAGACTTCTTGCTTAATCTAAGTCAACTTCTCTTCCTCCATCTTAATATGCGTCTGATACTGAATGTTCATGATTGAAGGATTCACATGGATGGTTGTGACTGCGTTGTAATGGATGTTTGATTGCAATGTTGTTATAGCGTTTTCAGTTTCTTGAAGTTCCGAATCCAAGAAGATCTTATTTTTTGAATTTTTCCTCCTCAGGCTGCTGGAAGATCGGATGTCCATAGCAGACCCCTTCACTCTCCTCAAGTTCTTCCCCCTACTCACCACTATACCAACTTACCGACTGAAGTTAAACCAAGACCTCACCTGCTTGTGCTTTCTGATCCAGTTTTTTGAGTTAAAACGATACCATCCCGAGTCTGCGTCCACTAGATCGTCTTTATATTTATTTCTCGTGACATACAAAATGATGGGTATCATGCTTACCTCTGCCGCAATCCAGGGGTGACTTCTGGTGCTAACACCAAGGGAATCATAAAGAATCCTATTGCTGCTAATCAATGAAGTTATTTCTCTTAAAAGTCTTAAAAAGCTAGAGAATAAACACAACGGAATAGTGAGCAAAGATGCTCACATAATCACTCCTCTTTTATTAATGACGAAATCACTTACATTTATAGTTTAAAGATGCACACCAAACTTAGAATACTCTTCTAGAATTGTGGATCTCAAACCACTCTCTCACCAAACTTATACAAACATGTAACAACCCATAACCACAATGTCGACATTACTCCAACACCCCCACAACCACAATGTCTAATTTCGACATTACTCCAACACCCCCACTTAGGGGAGAAATTGGTTAATGCGAAGCCATATGTAACATGGATGCTGGTCTAAGGCTCCATACTTGTCCACGTGCTGATGCAATTTCATCTTCTCTACTTGTCATTTTCAGAATTATCTCTGGCAGCTTAAGCCTATTCTTGTCTTCATCCTTTTTAAACAATTCTCTCAATCTGTCATTCAGGCTTATAATGCCCTTTTCATGATGCACTGCAATTTTATATTCAACAGTTACATTGTTGTCGTGAAAAACTGCATATTTCATTTTTTCATCTCCAACTACCTCTACTTCAGCTTTGAGTCCTTCTTCAATTTGTTTGAATGGCTTATCAATCAGTTTCAACTCTGCATCAATTTTATCAAATTCTTCTTCATTCTCAACCCCATAATTTGGCTTTGTAAGACATTGTTCAATAAATGTTAGTTCATCATTATAATAATTTTTATTTTGGTTCCTTCCATGTTGCTCTTCTTTGAGAGCTTCATCTGCTTGGTTTCCATTCCAATTAAACAAAACATTAATCAATTTCTTCTCCTTCAGAATCTCTAACCATTCTTCAATAGACAAACTCTCTTCATCATACATTTATACCTTTCCACGTCTACTTCAAATGGTGGTTCTCCTATGCAGCAATCCCTTGAGACAACTCTGACGTCCTCTTACTCGCATTTGACAGGTAGTGCAACCACGCTAACAAAGACGATGAACATGCACACTTAAAATACCAAACAACAAAGGTGCAACCACAACAAATTAAGTAACCACAACAATAGCAGATTGCTTCTCGTTCAGATATCAAAAAAAACAATAACGTTGATCTTCCACCACGTGGGATCTTCTCCTCATCCACACGCGCACAAGGCTTCTCCTTGCTCATTGTTTTCTTAGACAACACAGAATGATGCCCTCAAGCTCGCATTGGTTTGCTCATCTCCTCTATGCAGGTCGCATACAACGATTCATGGTGATCCTTCATGACACAATGATTTTCACACGGGTTTCTCCTTCACGAACATAGATTTCTCCTTTACATTGGGTTCACTGACTATTTTTTGTAGCTGCTGATTTACAATTCAAAAAAGAAAACTCAGTTCCATCCTCATCAATTTCAYAGGTCGCGAGCTCTGGAACTAACTGCAGAAATGGACGTGGATCCCACGCCTTTCTTTGCGCACAAAAGCGACCAAGAATAAGCTCAAGGCTGAATGATTGGAAGACTTATCTAGTGACAGATCTTCACGACGGGTTTACAAAGGGATCATATGTCTTTCAAAAAATAAACAACAGATTAGACATTGTTCTACACTAGTCGGATAGCCTTTCTCTGTCCTTCAATCCAGCTTTCGCGCGACACTGCGTCTTGTTCTTTCCAAAGAACCTGAAGTTTGTGAGAGGCTCCTACTCTACCACTTGTTGGTGATAATTTCAAATGGCGGCATAGTCAATATGTGGCTCAATATTCCACTCAACGACTCTGTACACACAAAAAACACACACATCAAACTCTACTCACAGGTTTGACAATGATTGTCTTCAAGGCTCTGATACCATCTTAAAAAAATATAGAATAAACACAGCGAAACAACGAGAAAAGATGCTCACATAATCACTCTTTTATTAATGAAGAAATCACGTACATTTATAGTTTAAAGATGCACACCAAACTTAGAACACTCTCCTAGAATTGTGGATCTCAAACCACTCTTGCACCAAACTTATACAAACATGCAACAAACCATAACCACAATGTCTAATTTCGACAGTACTCCAACAATTTCAAATTGCATTCATGCATATTATAGTAGGACACTTTCTCATGCTCAACTTGGAAAAATCAAATGGGCCATCTATACAAGCGAGAGACTGTTTGTTTGACATGCTAACTAGAATGTACATTACTTAGAGAGCCATGCATGAACTAGTTATATTAAAAGGTAGGTTTGGATGAAGCTTGAGAAGCTTTCTAATCCCTTAAGTTAAAGCTAGTTTATTGCCACTATGCTTTGATATTGCTGCTAGCACCTAATTGCACTTGAAATACAAACACAATGGAAAGAAAGAGACATGGTAATAGTATGTGATGGATTGTAACATCTCCGTTTTGATCCTTAATTTAGCGATGTATAATGTAAATACTATGTATGGTCATGGGGAAAATGATGTAATATGTAAGCATCACATATCAAAAATAATAAAATAAAATGTATTGTCAGATGCAAATGGACACAGACGGAGTCACGTGGGCTAAGTTTCCTTAAGAGAGTGGGGTCCAAGGGGGTATTATTTATGTGTATTAATCCCAAACCATATTTATAAAATTAATATTTTGTATGAATCTTCTATTTTCCTTTGGAGTGTATCAAAGTCTCAATCATTGAATACATGTAAGAGAGTTGGTGTGAAAAGTCACCTCACATAGTTATTGAGAGCAAGGCGTTGAGTACAATCAACATTGGGGAATGTGAGAGTCAACATGCATGGGTAAAATGAAATTCTAGTGGGTATTGTAGGCAGTTTTTGAGACAACAAGAATGTGCTGAGTGCTAGAGCTCGAAGACAACCATAGTGAGTTTTGTGGGCAGCTGGTTGGACCTATAATTGTATGAAGTAGACTATTAGATGTAACATCCCCAATTATAATTCCCATAAATTGTAATGTAATTGTATAAATGTGAATTAGGCTGGTGAGTCGATATGATTGGGGCAAAGAGCCCATATTGATTAATATGGCCAATGGCCGAATTGTATATTATGAACATTGAAATGATTAATAGAAGTAGTAATTGTTGGTTGCGATACGAGAGAGATGAAAACGATGGGGCATTATGATTCCAAAAGAGAGAGAGGGGTCCAATGGGGAATTATTCATGGGTATTAATCCAATCTACATTCATGAAATTCTTATAATTGGATGCATTCTAAACGTTCTACGAAATGACTATTTTTCGGTGATATTTTCCGGGGACCTTTACCTGAAAGACGACAAGAAATTGTTAGATCCGTAGATTTGAGTGATTATTTCTGTATAATCCAAGTGTTCGAGGGATTTTTCAGCATGTTGATTCCATTTTTACATTCAGAAATGGATTTTAAACTACAACAAATAGTGATTTCGTGCAGATTTATGTCGTTGGATTCCGACAAAAAAGCCATTTCGTAGAACAGTGAGACTGCCTTATCATTGTGTATAACCTTCTATTTGTTGTTGAGTGTTCTCAAAGCCAATCATTAACTCATGTAAGAGGGTGGGTGTGAGGAGTCACATACCATAGTTATTGAGAGCATGGGGTTGAAATATAATCATCCTTGGGAAGAGTGAGTCAAACAAGCAAGGGAAAGAGAAGGGAATTCGTATGTAGAAAGTAGACAATTTTTACATATAGATTTTGGGAAGCAAGAGAGGAGTTGAGTATTGGGATGAGCACTAGCCATATTGCGTTGGAAGGTAACCATTGTTTGGCTATGTTTTATGTTGGAAATCATGTCGGTGTGCTTGTGAAATAGGTTGTAAGATTGTAGTGCATTTCCTGTTGACGAAATGACTCAAGAGTCTTATGAAGGTTGTTGTGAGCACTCTTAGAGCAGTTGAGAGTTCCTGAAAGTCCCCAACTGAGTGATTCTTGGCCAACTGAGTACACTGGAAGCCCTGATAAACGAATGGTACTTCTTGATGGACTGAGAGTAGTGAAGGGGGTACATTCCTTGGGTTGTGCAGGTTGTGGGGAAGAGAGTTGGTGGATTGGAATTGTTGTTGGAGTTTGGAACTTGGGTTTGGGGTTGTTGTGTGTGGAGAGTGTACAACTAGGAGGGTCGGTTCTTCTTGTGAACTTATAGCCTCAGCTCGGGGGTGGCCCGTTGTTGAGAGAAAATGAACAACAATGCTTATGGTTGGGAGGTTCATCCTTCGTGTGTAGCTAGTTGGTTACATTTTATAAAAAAAATAAGTGTTATGTTGTTTTATTATGATTATTTTGCTGTGTAAATGAATATTTGAATGTTGTGTGTTTTTCGTGTGCTTATTGAATGCATTTACATTTTTAAATGTGTTGATAGTTGCATGGGTAAATCGACATGTTGTTTGCTGTAATTTTTATGGGCCTACTGCCTCTTGGTTTTCTTTTATATGTATGGGGCATTTTCAAATTCATATTTAGCAAGCAAAGTCATTTTTGTAGTGATGGGACTCAACTTGGAGGTTGGGTACGTTACAAAATGGTATAAGAGTTTTTTGGTTCAACACCGGACTTGTATGGGCTAGAGATCAACATGGAGTTGGTAATTCATCATCTCAGCGTTTGAGTTGTCTCAAATTTGGGGGAAAACGATAAAATTTGTGTGAAGTCCCCAAATTTCTAAGCAAATTCAAGTTGGAATTGCACTCATAATGGTTGATATTAGGGGGTGATTTTGACTTCCAAGTGACTTAATTTGGATTAGATGGGCGAGTCGGGCATTTTCATGATGGTCATGAGCTAGAAATACAGAAAAATAAGCTAAGAAAAGAAATGACTTACGTTCGTCCACATTGAATATTGACATCGTGTGGTGCAAAATTGGTGATGCACGCGTAATATTGGTGCACAGTTCGTGCACATTGAATATTGGTGCTGCACGATGCAGAATTGGTAGTGCACATATAATATTGGCTCATAGTGCGTGCACATTGAATATTGGTGTTGTATGGTGCAGAATTGGTGGTGCGCATGTAATATTGGTGCACAATGTCTGCACATTAAATACTAGCATTGCGCGGTGCATAATTGGTGGTGCACGGTATAAAAGTTGTGCACACTGAATATAGGTGCACGATATAAAAGTTTTGTGCACTCAATATTGGTGCGCGATATAAAAGTTGTATGCGCTGAATATCGATGTGTGATATAAAAGTTGTGTGCGTTGAATATTGGTGCGTGGTATAAAAGTTGTGTGCATTGAATATTACTGTGCGGTATAAAAGTTGTGCACATTGAATATCGATGCGCGATATAAAAGTTGTGTGTGCTAAATATTGGTGTTCAATATAAACGTTGTGTGCGTTATAAAAGTTGTGCGCGTTGAATATTGGTCCACGGTACAAAAATTGTGCTTGCTAGATATTGGTACACAATATAAAAGTCGTGCACAGTGTGTGCGTTAGATATTGGTGTTGTACATTGTGGAACTAGTATATGTTGAATATTGGTGCGTGGGCTTCGAAAGAAGAGAAAAAGAAAAGAAGAAAGAAAGAAGAGGAGGAAAAGGGAAGGAAAAATAACCCTTTTTACAAAACAAAACAAGTCTGGAGCCCAAAACTTGTTTTGAGCATAACATGAGCAGTTTAAATTGGATTTTGATGAAATTTTAGGTGTTTGTCCATAGTGACGATGTAACATTCCTGTTTCCCCCAGCTTGTAATTAATCATAAAATACGATAACCATGCTACGACATGTGGACTGTGTAAATGTAGTATTGTTTGAGTTGCCAATAACTGACTGTGGGGGTGAAGCCTTGAAAGTACTAACCATGATATCACTAGAGGAAAGAATGTGAAAACTATAAGAGGGCTCATTATATCAAATAACCCCAAATTTCCCTTGATGGGGGTAATAAATCTCCTTCGGATCCCAAGGAGAGAAACCAGTTAATGAAGAAAGGACCAGTGGTTGAATTATCAACCACTCCCATGAATGGAAACATAGTTTGATTGTAGAATGTCAACCCGAAGTACCACTAGGTATGACAAACCAAGCTGACCCGAGTTCCCTTCTGACAGAAGAACAGGATGGGTCAAGAACCATCCTAGGGAAAAGATATAAGAAAATTGGTAAGGAGAATGCGGGAGCTCTCCAATAGATGAGGAACATAAGGCCGCGAGCTTGATGTCGAGTGAACATTTGATAAACCTCGCCCAGGGCCATAATAGAGAAAGAAATCTCTGAAAGTTTGTAGAGAACAGAACCCTAGCGGAAGCTGAAACAGAGAAAGAATCCTTGAGAACTGCAAGAGTTCCCTGGTGATATCATGGCTTGGCATGGGGGTGGCCATATTGCTAAGAATTAATGCCTCGTAGCCTATGTTTGGGTGGAAGGACGAACACCCACAGTCAGTTAGTTGGTGCATTAAACTTTCGAAACCCGAAATTGCAATGTGATCTGGATCGTTGGATCAATGAAGGTCGTGGATCGTCAATTCAACATGAGCAGATTAATGCAAGGAGTACGTGGGAATTCGAAATTCCCTAAGGACCAAGCTCAGAAGAGACTAGTGCTTTTTAGAAGCGCAGATGAGGTCCAAGAGGTGAACTTGTTTCAAGTTCGTAAGCTCAGGAGGGAAGTGGAATTCGAGAACCATACATCAGGGCTTGCAGGAAGTAAATCGAAGGTCGAGACCTTCGAAACGTCTAAAATCTTCCAAGTCATGGAAGAAAGCGAAAGCTCAGGAGGAGGAGCAACAATGACTGTTGGATCGAGCACTGTGAAAGATCTGGACCGCTGGGATCCACGTCCAGACAATTAGAAGAGTGCGTAAGAGGAGATCAGATCTGGGCCGTCAGATCTAAGTGCGAGGACCAACAATCATTGGATCCCAAGGAAAGTGCACGAGTCCTAACCCTTTAAAAGTGCACAAAAGAGTGGACTTGCGAAGTCCCAAAGTTTCAAAGTCAATCGGAACCGTCCAACGTCAGGGTTGATACGTGGCGTAAGATCCACAACTTCGGAGGTTTGTGGACAAGGAGGAGGACAAACAACCGAAGTAAATCTTGGTCGTTGATCGCCAAGGGGATACATGTTAGGAGATCGTGTATTTCAGATAAAAGCACTCTAGAGAAATGGGTGCATAAGAGTTGAAACTCCCGAAGCCCGGAGAGTCGGAGAGCCAAAGTGTCGAAGAGTCGAAGGACTCTGAACCATTAGATCAAGAGAGACACGTGGCAATAGATTGCAAGCTTCAGGTAAATTGCATTGGAGTTTCAGTTGAGAATTGAGATTCTCGAACCCCGAAGACCCGAAGTGAATCTGGACCGCCAGATCCAGAGGGATGCATGGCGATGGATTGTGGACTCCAGAGAAATCTGTTCGAGAGTTTTCAGTTGAGATTTGAGATTCTCGAAGTCCAGAGAGCCGGAGAGCTGAAGTAAATCTTAACCGTCCGATCATCCGAAGTAGATCTCAGTCGTTAGATCGTCCAAAGTAAATGTCAAGCGTCGAATCGTCTGAGGTGAATTTGGATCGTCTAATCCAGAAGAGACGTGGCGTAGATCGGTGGATTCCGGGTAAAGTCCTGAAGTAATTCATAGCCATCAGATCAAGAGGATAGGTGGCATAAATCTGTAGATTTCGGGTAAAGACTTGAAGCAAGCCTCAACTGTTCGATTCAAGTGGACACGCGGCAAGAATCCGCTTACTTCGAGGGGAAGTGAAGTTTGAGATTTGAGATCTCAGAAGTCCGGAGATCCGAAGGAAATCTTGACTGTTGATCGAGCAAAGGGGCCGCAAGACCATTGATCTAGTTGAAAGGTCAAACCCCCAAAGCAGAGGCAGAGCCGTTGATTGAGAAGGACAGGTGTCCGCAAATTGTCGACTCCGGAAGATTGACGTACGGAAGAAAGGAAATTTTGAGACTTGAGAATTTCAAAGTCTGGAATTCTGAAACAAATCACAGTCGTTGATTTGCAAGAGGTCAGATCTGATCCACAGCTTTGAAAGGGATAGATCTGAGCCGTCAGTTTAGAGGCACCGTCAAGATCGTGAGATTGACGGTCCCGTAGCATTGCGGAGATTGGATATGCGCGAACTTTAAAAAGTTGAGGGCGGGTCGCAATCCAAACCACAGTTTTGAAGAAATGACATGTGGAGGCTTGAGGATAATTGTGGGCCGAAAGGTAGTTTGGTTTCAAACCGCCTTTGGCTGCGCCCTCAATTGTGTGTTTGCGTGAGGTTATCGCCCAAGGTCACCTCAAGGATGGGATTATGAGAAAAGGGGCTAGCGCCCAAAATCAGAGATTTCCCAAGCGCAAAGGGAAGGTCGCGGGTACCATTAGACCTGCACCCAGAAGTCGAAAGGGTCTGCGTTTAATTATAGAGCGAGACCATTAGGGTCTCAGAGAGTCGTTGGCTTCAGAATTAGAGATCCTTGATCGGGAGGTCGGACGGGTTCCCCGACTTCTCAAATTAGAAACCATGGATGGAGAATCTATCCTTTAAGAAAATTGAAAATTTTTATGCCCCGTCGTGGGTGTGTTACAAATTGGTATTAGAGCATGGTTACAACACTTGGCCTACTTGGGCTCATGTACGAGTCACATAAGGAGGTATTGTTATTTGCATTTACTCCTTGAGAAGAATGACTGCAGATTGAACCTGTGATTTTGGGAATTCTTGTTGCATTTCAGCAGAAGAATTTCTTTAGTCCTTCGCAAAGTGATAACTACTCTTACCGGAGTAGGGATATGCTAATTAACATTTATAATAAGACTTGAATGTGGATAGATGAATGTGGCAGGGTTCTGTCAAGAGCAGCTGAAACTCGAAGGAAGGATGACCTGGTGTTCGTAACACTGCTTCTAAGCATGGGCAGTTGGAACTTCAGTCACCGATGATGGTAGATTATATAATGGTTAATACCTTTGTGGGCTTAAAGGAATATGATAGGATCAGGTACGATCCCTGATAGTTATAGTTACTAATCTATATTAAAATCGGAGTATATAACTCCTCATGACCAGAGAAAAGTGAGATGGGTAAAACCCTATGGACGCTGAGGCAAGAAGGTTTTCTTGCTAGACGTTGTTGTCGAGCTGCAGATATACCATGTAAATCAACATTTAATTGTCAACCCGGG
>SNQJ01S0058062.1:163933-183091 GCA_010110895.2 Picea sitchensis | reverse complement strand
AATCTGAAAAATATTTCCCCTGCAATTGTTTTAAGTGAATTAAGGTGTTCTTGGAATTCAGCTGCAGAAGCATCTTCTCCATCCATGTACAACCATTCTTGAGCCTCATCAAGTTTGTCTTTGAAGGAGTTACGTTGTTCTTGAGTTGAGACTTTCTCAATATCCTCAGATGAGTCCAACTTCTCTTTAGTAGAATAGATGTATGTGCATGGAAAAACTAACAATTTGTTTGGATGATTGAAGTTGAAAGTGTAGGAAGCAAAGGGGTCTTGGATATGGAAGCGTTGTAAGCCCATAAGGAAGACCAATTTCCTATTGAGCCAAACCACTATGGGAAGGAAAGACCCATAATTATGAATCTGGTTCCTGTGTGGAACAAATATGGAAATAAAATGTCGAATTGGAAATCCGTAGGTGACAAATTTACAAGTAAATTCTGAATTTAAAATTTATGATGATGTCTCATGAATTTCTGTATACTTATGATACGGGTGAATGGAAAAGATCTGCGACGAGTGCAGAGACGAGAGACTGAACTCTCGGGTTCTAGGAAGAATTGTGAAAAAGAGTATAATCCGATCGCATGAAATGGAGACTAACAATTTGTTTGGTTGTGTAAAGAATGAATTACCGAGAGAAGGAGAGTAACCTTCGTCCCTATCTTTTACAGTGTTGGGAGAAGGAGAGTAGGTTTCGTCCCTATCTATTATGGTGCCGGGAGAAGGAGAGTAACCTTCATCCCTATCTATTACGGTGCTAGGAGAAGGAGAGTAACCTTTGTCCCTAGCTTTAGCTGAGCCGAAAGGCTGTCAAGCTATAAAAGCATGAAAAATGGCTACTGCTGAGCCATGAAAACCCAGTGGTAAGCCATGATCGCCTAAAATATGTTGTGTTGAAGTAACACAAGCTAGAGGGATGCCTTGACAGAGCAAGTCTGAGGGATGCCTCGACTGTAAGACTCGATAGAGTCTCTGGAATTCTTTCTGTGTAAGAAAACCTTGGAAAGGCAAAATGGATCACCCGAGGGACTGCATAGAAGATAAGGGGATGCCTGAGCCTGGGCCTGGAGGGTGAGTGACTGCAAGGAAGAGGATACCTTAATAGTTCTTGTAAACTATCGATTGGGATCATGCACACGATGGGTAGTTCTTCCTGTGCGAGAAAACCTTGGCAAGGCAATATGGATCACCCGAGGGATTGTATAGCAGAGAAGGGGATGCTTGAGCCTGAGCTTGGAGGGTGAGTGACCGCAAGGAAGATGAAACCTTGATAGTTCTTGTAAACTATTGATGGGGATCATGAACCCAATGGGTATGTCAAGGAAAAAAAATGAGCCTGGATAAAAAACAACCATGTGGATACAAATCCACAAACTGCACAGATAATTATTGTGCTAAGATTAGAAACAAATTTCCTAGAAATTTTTATACAATGTTATCACATGAGACTATGATTAATATGCTTGTTGTTTAAGAATTATTGAAAGTAGGTAACGAAGATTAAGGGTCTGAAACAGGCCCTGACCAAGAAAGAAAGACCAAGATTTCTGAAACAGCTGAATGGGAAAGGCTTGGCAGGTGTTTTGAGGAAGAACACCGAGGACAATGTTCCTTTAAGGGGGAGGGTATTGTAAAATCCCTGTTTCCCCCAACTTGTAATTAATCATAAAATAGGACTACCATGCTAAGGCATGTAGACAGTGTAAATGTATTATTGTTTGAGTTGCCAATAACTAACTGTGGGGGTGAAGCCTTGAAAGTACTACCCATGATATCACTAGAGGAAAGAATGTGAAAACTATAAGAGAGGGCTCATTATATCAAATAACCCCAAATTTCCCTTGATGGGGGTAATAAATCTCCTTCGGATCCCAAGGAGAGGAACCAGTTAATGAAGAAAGGACCAGTGGTTGAATTATCAACCACTCCCATGAATGGAAGCATGGTATGACTGCAGAATGTCCCCCCGAAGTACCATTGGGTATGATAGACCAAGCTGACCCGAGTTCCCTTCTGATAGAAGGAACAAGATGGGTCGAGAACCATCCTGGGGAAAATATATAAGAAAATTGGTAAGGAGAATGCAGGATCTCTCCAATAGATGAGGAATAGAAGGCCGTGAGATTTATGCCAAGTGAGCATCTGATAAACCTCGCCCAGGGCCATAACAGAGAAAGAAATATTTGAAAGTTTGCAGAGAACAGAACCCGAGCGGAAGCTGAAACAGAGAAAGAATCCTTAAGAACTGTGAGAGTTCCCTGGTGATATCATGGCTTGACACGTGGGTGGCAAGAGTGCTAAGAATGAATGCCTCTAAGCCTATGGTTGGGTGGAAGGACAAACACCCACAATCAGTTAGTTGGCTACCACCTGTAATAGATAAGTAATCACATATCTTGTGTATTTAAGTGGTACTGTGAATTAAAGTTGGATATCCTATGAATGTTGCAGGGATGGATATGTTTGATTAATGATTTATAATGTACCCTTTTTGTGTATGCTTGATTGTGTAATTAGGCAAGTAGGAAATTGTATGAATTGGATGTGTTTTTATACTTGTAAATGCTTGTGTCCTATGGTGGCTTAAGCCAGAGCCACAAAATGGGAGTTCGTCGACCATGGGAATAGTTTCATGTATGCATGTCGAATATCCTAGTCGTTCTGAGACCCTTGGAGGACGTAGTTTGTTAAGTTCAGGAGAGGTAGTGTAGATATGCACAGGTTCTCTGCGAGGCAAGCAGAGACTGAGAACCACTTAAGTTCTAGACTTGATGAAGGAGCACAAGAGTTGCGCAGAAGACCCTTCTAAGTGTTAAGTTCAGGAGAAAGAGCGCAATGCTCTTAAATCCTTCATAACTGACGAAGCTCAGGAAGGATAGCAAGATTCAAGTATCAAAAGGGAATATCCCTTCGTTTGGAAGACGAACGGACGAGACCTTTCGGGAGGATCAAAGGATCTATCGTGACCCACCTTGACCGTCGGATCTGTGAGTTCGGAGTTCGCACGACGGATGAATCGCACGTTGGTGCGACTAAACCTCTAAAACCCGAAGTCACGATGCGATCTGGATTGTATATCCAAGGATCTATTGGGACCCACCTTGACCGTCGGATCTATGAGTGCGGAGTTCACGTGATGGGAGAATCGCGCGTTGGTGCGATTAAACTTCCGAAACCCAAAGTTGTGATGTGATTTGGACCGTTGGATCGAGGAAGGTCGTGGACCGTCGATCCGATGCGAGCAGATTAACGCAAGGAGTATGTGGGAATTCAAAATTCCCTA
Source organism: Picea sitchensis (assembly GCA_010110895.2). Lineage (NCBI taxonomy): Eukaryota > Viridiplantae > Streptophyta > Pinopsida > Pinales > Pinaceae > Picea > Picea sitchensis. The sequence goes on along the minus strand of SNQJ01S0058062.1, from coordinate 179,809 downwards.
AGGACCAAGTTCAGAAGAGAATAATGCTTTTCAAAAGCGCAGATGAGGTCCAAGAGGAGAACTTGTTTCAAGTCAGGGAAGAAAGCGAAAGCTCAGGAGGAGGAGTGACAATGACCGTTGGATCGAGCACTGTGAAATATTTGGACCGTTGGGATCCACGTCCAAACAATTAGAAGAGCGTGTAGGAGGAGATTAGATCTGGGCCGTTAGATCTGAGCGCGAGGACCAACAGTTGTTGGATCCCAAGGAAAGTGCACGAGGCCCAACCCTTTGAAAGTGCACATGAGAGTGGACTTGCGAAGTCCCGAAGTGTTAGTACAAGAATTCTCATCTAGAAGAGGCCTAACTATCAAAGTTTTGGATTTTTGCTAAATACCAGTTCCCTTAGTGGTAAAATACACTACCTCTTTGCACTGCCAAGGCATCTACGTAAAGGGGGTTTGATATCATGAAAGGAAATTAATTACTCTGCACATGTTCAAGATTGAAGGCGCTACATTTTTTACAATGCAACCTAAACGGACACACAGACGCAGTACAATGGCGCTACCTACAGGCACTGCGTAATATTTTGGCAGAAAACGAATTGTGCAGAGTTATTTGACCGGTTTTGAGTCATTAACTTAAAACTTTGATTGTGAACAATTGAGAAGGTATTTTTTAAAACTGGAGGAGGTTTTTGTTCATAACATTCCAAATAACAAAAACCTCTCTCAATTTTTCAAAATGTGTTTTGGTTTGAGAGATATTGGATATAGAAGTAAGAACTGCGTACTCTGCACAATGGTGTTGTGTACTAATTTCCTGTAGCGGTCACGGTTTTCATATTCGCCTTGTTGGGAGGTTGCCACATGTCAAGGAGGGTTCGAATGATTTGTCAAGGATTAGTTAGAGGTCAAGGGACACCTGCACCTAATATTTAGCTTCAACAAAGGCCTCATGCATGAGGTGGAAACAATTTATTAATGACTTCCAAATAATTCCTGAAAATCAACAGTTTGTTGGATTTTTGTCTCTTTGAGTGTTGCCACCTATCTCCAAGGCTTAGAATCCAATGGAGGAGATGGGATTCAACCTCCTTAGGTTATTTGGATGCTATTTTCTATTTAAGGAAGGAGAGATTTCTTGGAGAGGGGTTGGACTCACGAGCAAGAGAGATGAGAGAGCTGTAGGAGGCACTTTGCCTGTGATCATTGTAACCCTGAGGGGATTTTGTTTTTGTAAACATTTCTATTATTGAAGGTTCATGATATATGTGTTATCAGATTGTATCTCTTTTTTTCTTTCCCAATTTGTCTTCTTACTTGAATTAATTGTACACCTTGAGGATCATGGTTGCCTTTGATTAATGGATTCTTGAGCATCTGAGGATCTGATGTATTTTGCCTATTAGTCACTGTTTATATTCAAGTACCTTGAATTCATTTATGCAGAGAGGATCTCTAACTTATGGATGTTCTTCTTTTTGTTATATTTTTCTTCCTCTATTCAATAAACCTTTATCTGATATGCATATTGATTGCATTTAATGAGCAGGGTGTTTGCTTGACTCCATAGCCCAATGGTCCATCATTGATTTACAACAACTTACTGTCCTTCTCCTTCCTTGTTTTCTTTTTCTTAGTCCACAAAAGAAATCAAGCATTTTTATTTCTATGTTACCAAGCTTACTCTCATTTGCAGTCCGAGAGTGACTCTTGCAGTGCTAACACGAAGTTCCGAAGTCAATCGAAACCATCCAACGTCAGGGTTGATACGTGGCGTAAGATCGACAACTTCAGAGGTTTTTGGACACGGAGGAGGAAAAACAACCAAAGTAAATCCTGGTCGTTGATCACCAGGGGGATACATGTCTGGAGACCGTGTATTTCAGGTAAAAGCACTTCGGAGAAATGGGTGCATAAGAGTTGAAACTCCCGAACCTCGGAGAGTCGAAGAGCCGAAGGAATTTGAACCGTTAGATCCAGAGAGACACGTGGCGATAGATCACAAGCTTCGGGTAAATTGCATTGGAGTTTCAGTTGAGAATTGAGATTCCCGAACCCCAAAGACCCGAAGTGAATCTGGATCGCCAGATCCAGAGGGACACGTGGCGACGAATCGTAGATTCCAGAGAAATTTGTTCGAGAGTTTTCAGTTGAGATTTGAGACTCGCGAAGTCCGGAGAGCCGGAGAGTCGAAGTAAATCTCAACCGATCTATGATCCGAAGTAAATCTCAGTCGTTAGATTGTCCGAATTAAATCTCAAGCATCAGATCATCCGAGGTGAATCTGGACTGTCTGATCCAGAACAGACGTGGCGTAGATCGATGGATTCCGGGTAAAGTCCAGAAGTAATTCATAGCCATCAGATCAAGAGAACAGGTGGCATAAATCTGTAGATTTAGGGTAAATACCTGAATCAAGCCTCAACCGTTCGATTCAAGTGGACACGCGGTAGGAATCCACTTACTTCGAGGGGAAGTGAAGTTTGAGATTTGAGATCTCAGAAGTCCGGAGACCTGAAGGAAATCTCGACCGTTGATCGAGCAAAGGGGCCGCAGGACCGTTCATCTAGTTGAAAGGTCAAGCCCCGGAAGTAGAGGCAGAGCCGCTGATTGAGAAGGACATGTGTCCGCAAATCGTCAACTCCGGAAGATTGATGTATGAAAGAAAGGAAAGTTTGAGACTTGAGAATTTCGAAGTCTGGAATTCCGAAACAAATCACAATCGTTGATTTGCAAGAGGTCAGATCTGATCCACAACTTTGAAAGGGATAGATCTGAGTCGTCAGTTTAGAGGCACTGTCAAGATCGTGAGACCAACGGTCCCGTAGCATTGCGTGGATTGGAGATGCGTGAACTTTAAAAAGTTGAGGGCGGGCCGCAATCCAAACCACGATTTTGAAGAAAGGACACATGGAGGCTCGAGGAGAATTGTGGGCTAAAAGGTAGTTTGTTTTCAAACCACCTTTGGCCGCGCCCACAATTGTGTGTTTGTGTGAGGTTATTGCCCAAGGTCACCTCAAGGAGGGGCTTATTAGAAAAGGGGCTAGCGCCCAAACTCAGATATTTCCCAAGCGCGAAGGGAAGGTCGCGGGTACCATTAGACCTGCACCCGAAAGTCAAAAGGGTTTGTGTTTAATTATAGAGTGAGACCATCAGGGTCTCAGAGAGTCCTTGGATTCAGAATCAGAGATCCTTGACCAAGAGGTCAGACTGGTTCCCCAACTTCCCAAGTTAGAAACCATGGATGGAAAATCTGTCCTTTAAGAAAAGAAAAAACTTTTATGCCCCATTGTGGGTGTGTTACAGACGACAACTACAAGAATTCTGGTTAGACCTATTGGCTAATTTTCCGTCCATTTTTCGAAAAACGTGAAATAGTGACTTTTGAAGGTGTGGGTTGTGCTTGGTAATCGAGGCCCAGATAAGGGTGAAAATTGTATAGACAACTCAAAAATCAGGCATGAAGATACCCATTTGGCCTTTCGACAAAATTCAAAGGGAGTTAGTGTGGAGATGTCAAAATAGGAAAAAAAACATTATTTCCAGGCACGATATGGAGGTTTTTTGAAAACTTTGGAGGAAGAAAAGGGGCCCTAGATCACCTGTCCAGAAATTATTTTTTACTCGACCTTTTATCTACTCATTGATCCAGACAACTTTTGTTTAGTGAATTTTTTCTAGAAGTGTTCAGTTTGGGAGATAACCAGTTTGGCTAAAAATTTTAAGTCATGAAAAAAGGGGTGAAAAATGGTAAAGTCTTCCTTTCCATATTATTGCAGATTTTGATTGAAGCATTAGATTGCCAATTCGAGAGMTGCCGTGAATTCCCTGTCATCAGTATCATCTGYGTCTCAAACAGAAGTTTCCTTRGTTACTAACATATTTAACTTTGTAGGTGGCCAAARTTGGTGTTTGAGATTATTTTGCACTTGGGAGAAGGTGCACAAAAATAGGTGAATTAACAATATTCAATTGCCTATAAYGTTTTGCTCAATGCTTAGAATTGACCATGAAAGTACTCATTGAAAAGGTATTGGATAGGAGAATCGAACTATACACCCATAATTTAGTTTCAAGCCAAATATTTCTCATGGAAATAAAAGGAAAGTTACTGGTACGCTTGAAGGACACCATTGAGAAAAATGGGAATTTTAGGAAGCCATAACCAGTGGCTCATAAATTAGTTTGAATCCAAATATTAAAGATGCATGTATAGAGCATATGGATTTTGTAACATTTGAAATCATTGTTTCCTAGTCAAAATCCAACTTTGATAAAAGCCCTATGCCTTACTTGGAGTGTTGATAATAATAATAATATATTTTTAAGGTCATAGCCAAGCCAAACACCAAATTGGTGTATGAGACCCCCTCCCCCCAACGATTTGATTGGTAAAGTCTACAGAGGTATACATACCCTACCCCCCTCTAGATTTGAACTTGTGACCTCTTAAGATGAAACACATGTTCTTAACCATTAGGCCCACTCAGGATAGTAGATTTGATCCGTAAATGGTGGGCCTATGGCATGTTCGTTTCATCAACGTATATTCTTTGCAGAATTTACATTTTGTTCTCTGTTCTTTGGGTTGTTTACTGCTTGGTTCACATTGCTTGTGGTTGCTAGAACAATACCAACTAAGTTCCCAAATTGTGTCTAAAACCAACAATGAAGGAAATATTGAGTGGATGGATTTAATCTTCCAACAATGGAGAAAAATGCTGAGGGGGTGAATTAAGTCGACCAACAGTAAATAAAATGTTCTTTGGATGAATTTAATAGCCAAACAATGGAGAAAAATACCCAAGGCAATTTTAAGCACTCAACATGAGATAAAAATGACTAGAGGTGAAGTTTAGACATCCAACATTAGATAAAATGACCTGGGGTGAGTTTAGACACCCGACATCAGAGAAAAAATACCTGGGGCGAGTTTAGACACTCAACAAAAGACAAAAACGACCTGGGGGCAAAGGGAAGATTCCCAACTAAAGAAAAACAAGCCAACAATGATTAACTCCAACCAACTTCTCAGTTGGGATGCCCAACACTAAGAAAAACGCCCAAAGGGGTACAAGTTTTCCTAGACAAAAGTAAACTCGCCTATCAATAAAATAAAACGCCCAAAGGAGGGAATACAATTTGTGGGTGAGTGGAACCTCAGTCAACAAGACAAAACACAACTTAGAGAGGATTGAACTAATGAAGATTACATCTATTAACCATAACAAAAATTTCAAGCAATAAAACTCAAACCAAAACCACAATATACCTCACAGAGCATATTGCACCCACAAAAAATCTCATGCATTGTTACTCACGAAAATAAATGTAGATTGCCATGCTCAGAGATGCCTCCGCTCATTGTGGACATGCTCCTTGCATCCTTCGTCCACTGATATTCAAGCAGGATATACTCTTCAAGTTCTCATCTCTGCAAACTTGCCAAGTTCTCCTTGTCTCCTTCTATTTATTTTTTTCTTCACTCCAACCTTCATTTTTAATGGGATGCCTTTGGAAGGAAAACCATCACAATGGTTCACTTCCGCTTCCAATTTTGTCAAAAAAAGACGAAACAAAATAAAAGGAACAATTACAAATTTACAAAGAATTTTGGGTGAGGATCCAATTCGAATCACACTTCCTCATTTGTAGGATTTTGGTCCCCAAAAGCTTCAACTCCTTCAATCTTCTTCTTCTCCTGTCATCAAGAAGACTCTGACAAATCTCAAAGAAAGGATGCCTCCATTGTAGGATGGAAGATAAGAGCTGAGTAGAGGCTTCATTTGGCATAACCATGCTGTCCTTCTCATGGCTATGGATGGCATTCACTATTGCAATGGGTCGCTAGATAACCATTTCTCCTTGGGATGCAAGTGTAAACAACTCCCCTTTCCCCTTGATATTGACTCTCCAAGCTCTCTTCTTGGCTGTTCGGTTCTTGGGATGGAGTTCCGAGTGAAGCCTCCAACATTTGGCCTCCCAATGTCTAGTCAATCTGTAGTACTTAAAATAGTTCTTGCATGGGATGCTTGGCCTTCTAAAGTGCCAATAATTGCTAGCCTCATGGCCCCTTTTCTTCGACAAAAACAAACTATGCCATACCTCTTTAGTTTGTGATGACTCTTGCTAGCTTGGTTGTTTGGTCCCCCAAGCGTTGGAGTGAATATGGATGGCATAATCATCTCTTTGCTGCCCTCTTCCAAGATTCTACAAACAACTTTAAGTGGCTTGCTGCACATAGCTTCTTCTTCAATTCCTCTTTCCTTAATGAAAGTGGTTTGAGTTTCACTTGTGCTGGCTTCTTGTCCACTGAATCTTAGGCCTTCATTCTTGAGGTTTTGTTGAGCTAAAATTGGAATCAAAATCCCATGGCCTCCCTTGCCTAGCCCTTGGCCATCATAGCCCATTTTCCTCATGAGCTTGGAACTAATGCCTCTAGTGTGCTTCTCAAATACACCAAAGGTATCTTGAGAAAGGGACTTAGAAGGTGAGTTTACCATGTTTTCCTCTGTCATGGTACTAGCTTCAATAGTGGAAATGGAAGGGGCTCGCTTGGTTTCTTGGACAACTTCTTGTATTTTCTTCAAGGCCTCTTCCTTCGCTACCAAGTCGTGGTATAGGTGAGTAGTGACCTCGATGAATCTCTCCTCTTGCCAATTATCCAACTTAATGAATTTCTCCCCCAACTAAAAGAGTTGTAATATGCTCTTTTCTAATTCTTCCCTCATGGCATTGAAGGATTCCTTGCACTTGGAAAGCTCTTTCTCCAACTCATCTGCTCTCTGTCTCCAATATTGCCTTTCTTCTTGGATCTTCCTGTTGAAGTCTCTCAACTCTTCGAGCTTCTCCCTATTCAATGATTTTCCCATGGAAAATTCTTCAAGGTCCTTGGCGAACTTGCTTTGATACCATCAAATCCGTAAACGGTGGGCCTATGGCCTGTCTGTTTAATCAACGCAGATTCTTTGCAGAGTTTACATTTTCTTCTTTGTTCTTTGGGTTGTTTACTACTTGGTTCACATTGCTTGTGGTCGCTATACCAATACCAACTAAGTTACCAAACAATGTCCAAGAATAACAATGAAGGAAATGCTAAGTTTATGGATTCAATCTTCCAACAGTGGAGAAAAATGCCGAGGGGGAGAATTGAGTCGACCAAATGCAAACTCTTTGGATGAATTTAGTAGCTAAACAATGGAGAAAAAAACACCCAGGGTGATTTTAAGAACTCGACATGAGATAAAAACAACTAGGTGTGAATTTAGACATCTGACATAAGAGAAAAATGACTTGGGGCGAGTTTAGACACTTGACATTAGAGAAAAACGACCTGGGGCTAGTTAGACACTCAATATCAAATAACACGACCAGGGGGCAAAGGGAAGATGCCCAAATAAAGAAAAACGACCCAAAAATGATTAACTCCAACCAACTTCTCAGTTGGGATGCCCAACACTAAGAAAAATTCCCATAGGGGTATAAGTTTTCCCAAGAAGAAGTAAATTTTCCTAATAGTAAAATAAAATTCCCAAAGGAGGGAATACAATTTGTGGGTGAGCGGAACCTCAATCAACAAGACAAAACGTATCTCATAGAGGATCGAGCTAATGAATCTTGTATCTATTAACCATAATATGAATTTCAAGAAATAAAACTCAAAACAAAACCAAATTATACCTCAAGATAAGATTGCACCCACATAATATAAATAATAGATATTTATTTTGCTCAGGAAATTCATTACAACAGGTGAGCTATGCATTCCCCAAAAAAACTCATGCATTGTTTTTTTTTGACAAAAACTGGAGGATATTTTATTTATTAAAAATGGACAGGCGAAGCCCGCAAAATGTTACATCAAAATTTGGAGAATCTAGAGGCATATTAAAAAAAGTAAGAGAGTTTACTGTCAGACTGGTTGATCAATACTCATTCTTAGCAGCACCAACTTTCCTTGCATAACAAAATTTAGATGTTGCTTCCTTATAAAAAGAACCTAAGACATATATTCTTTATAAGAACATTAAATAGCTGGTGGAGGTGGGTCTAGAGCGTCCATTTCTTCATCCTGTTCCGACTGGTTCAAATATATTACTAGTTGATTTACTGAGGGCGCTGAGGCACCGTCAGAGGGAGAATCCAGTACGAGATTTGGAACCGTTGAAGCCACTCGAGCTTGCAAGTTTTCAACCTGAATCCTGATGGCATCCACCTCGTCATGTTGTTGTCGCATCTCCGACCTATGTTGAGTGAGGATGTCCATTATGAGTGAAACCTAGGAGGATAAACTTTGATGCTCGAGTTGCAATTGCATGATCTCTTATTGAATTGATTCTAGAGGATCTTCCTGCATCTGCAATGATCTTCAACGGTGAGGCATTGAGAAGAGAGGATGTGTACTCCACCAACTTGCATGGGTAGAATAAAATACTTGTTAAAAATTATGAGGCACCTCGAGTGAAGCAGATCTTTCCACCCTTGAACCTTGAGATTCTTCAAACCTAAAATCCTCTTCCGTCTGTAGCACTAGCTGCCGACTTTTTTACTTTAAATTCTCCTCCAAGTATGCTTTCCTATTTAGTAATTATGGGAAATATTCTACGTGCAATAACCAATGAACAAGGACCCCTTCTCCAATTTCTATAGAGGACGCCTCTATTTCTAACACAACGAGGAGACAACAAGAGGGGAGACACTGAATTTCACCTGCACTTCACTGTGAAAATATTTTGCAAAGATGCCTATATCATTTCATGATGACTCCCCTATGATTGAAGTGTCCAACAACTGAGGAAAGGCCTAGATTCATCTTACCCACTACAATCCACACAAGTTGAAGAGATCTTGACATATCAGAATTGCACTTCACTTGAATTATCCCATCGTGATCCAACACTAGTTGTACAAAGTTCATTAATAGAAATGATTGTACTGACGTTTTGCAAGTTTCAAAAGGGGCATCCATCTTATATTTCAATTGCTTCCTTCGTGGATATGATATTCAACGGACATGCATAACGTTTATTTGTAATGGCATTAATTATGGAATGGGATGGTGGAATAAGCTCCCATTTATCCTTATTTCTCCTTTTTTAAGACTAATTTCCATATTCGCTTGAGATTAATCTATTGAGTTATTTTTCCTTAGCACATGATAGTAGGAAATTTGTGGAATTCCAGAGAGAAAATGCCTAATTTTTTTTATTAAATTGCAAAGTTGCGAGTCCTTTGGGAAAGGTTCCTTTTACCAGACCACGAATAGTGTTCAATGAATCACCAATGATAGTAACACTCAGGACTTGTAGATCTCTGATTAGATGGATCCCTTTGAGAAGGGCATATTCTTCAGCCTGAATATTTGTGGTTTGTCCTAGATTCCATGCATATATTATCTCGGTATTTCCCCTAGGGTCAAAGATGACCCCTCCCACACCTGCCGCCCCTGGGTTTCCTTTAGATGCATCATTAAAACAAAGAATATATGAGTGTTGTGATCTCACCCACTTCTAAAATTATGTGGGATGAATATGAAGCTGCTAGAATGATCTTGAACGAGGGAGAGTTTGTATTTGATATCTCAAATTGAATGTCTCAAACCATCTCTGCTCCAACATATCTAGGATTTGGGGGGAATTTAACCTCATTCTACTTGAGTTGAGATATTTTGAAGTTTGAGCTTTGATCTGGACTATTGCTCTTCAGGCTTGGATATCCTCCTCCTTGAAAATGCTCATGAGTTGGGCTAACCATATATGCCAACAAGTAAACTTGGGGAGTACTTCCCATAGGTATCTAAAGATTGGTTTATTCTTGAAAGATCCCTGATAGTGTCGATTCCAACTTCCAAGAAGGGGATGGAATGAATATGTCCATTTTATATGAGAAGCAATTTCCTGATATAATGTTTGCCAGATTTCTTGAGAAATCCGATACTCCAGGAAAAAATGCTTGATTGTTTCACTATTATTTTTGCAAATAGAAAATCTGGAGGGTCCTGTTATTCCCCTTTTGCTAAGGTTTTCGCTCATTAGAATCTTTCCATGCACTAAAATCCATGCAAAAAATTAACTTTTAGGAGACTTTCTTGATGCCAAATATTGCTCCAAAATGGATACCTTTCTGGTAGATTGGATTACAAAAGAAGAGACTCATACCCTTGACTTATCGAATAACCATGATCCCCCCAACTCCTTGTGTCAGGCTCATCCATGTTCCCAAGTGCCATACCTTTCAGGTGAACCAACAACTAATCATCCTGATTGTTTAAATTGCTTGGAGTGCCTCCTATATCCCACCCTAGCTACTCCCCAGATGAATTCCAGATCGAGATATCAAATAGGGTGATCTTATGCCTGGATTTCAGCCAGTATTGGATCTGATGTAATGTTTCCTCCTGATAGAGGGGGTTTATTTAGCACACAATCTTCTCAAATTATGATGCTCTTTCCATTACCTGGGATCCATGTGAGCTTGAATTTGAGAAGGGGCAAAGATGCTTGAAGCAACTTCCATATAGGAGACCTGAAAGAGTGAATGAGAGGATTTTCAACCCCTTGCAGTCTATCATGATGAAAGTATTTGTGAACCAGGGATTTTTCCCACCAATCATAGTCTCCCGTTAACATCCTCCATAACATTTTTAATCCCATAGCCAAATTAGCCAATAAAGGGTCCTTTACTCCCAATCCCCCATGAGATTTAGGGGCTCACACCACTTGCCAATTTACCAAATGAAACCTTTTAGTGCTTGATTTTCCACCTTCCCAAAGAAAATTTCTGATCTGCTAGGCTATCTCTCTTTTGACGTTCACCAGAGTTAACAATGAGGAATATTGAAAGACTGGAAGGGTGGAAAAAACTTCTTTAGCCAAGATTAGTCTACCCGTTATATTCAACCATTTTCCCCCATTTCAAAATATTCTCTCCAATCTTAGAGGTTATTACCATCCAACCAATTGTAGATAAGGAATGAAAGCAAATGTGAATTCCTAAATACTTGAAAGATCTCCAATTCGTCACCAGGGGAAATTGGATAATCCTAGCTATGACAACAAGAGAGTGAGCATTAGTATTCCAATCGTACAAATAAAATTTGTGCGAATTGACAAGCCCACCTGACACCTAAAGAAATTGATCTAGTATTGTTTTGAAGCGACCTGTTGATCCAGGAGGATCCAGAACACTAACAAATTGAAAGTCTCAAATGCTAATGAAAATGAATTCATTGCGTAGATCTCGACAAGGGTTTTCCAACACAATTTGAATGGCCTCAAACAAACGTTATATGAGGAAGTTATGGCCTTTTAATGTTTTGGAAAAAATAGGGTAGATGACAAAAGGAGATGCCACGTGGCATCACCAGAGAATGCCATGTGGAACTATGCAAAAATTGTATAGATGACACGTGTCATCACTAGTGGGATGACATGTGGCAACATGGGACGACGTTGCAGACAACATGGTAGGTGACGAGACTAGTGATTGGCAACTGACAGGTGTATGGTTGAGATGATGTGGAACAATCAGAGAGTGCCACGTGGCACTCTCCAATTGGTCCAGTTGGTCCAAAGGGGCATAAAATTTGTTGGGGTAGAAGGGAATCGAATCCCCGACCTATTCGCATCAAGCCAACAACTTCAACTAAGCACTTGAACCCATCGAGCTATCGTGTCACTTGTTAAGCATATTGGGATTTATAGTATTTAAGTTTATGTTATAACAAGTTCTCAAAAAGGGGAGGTTGCAGGGCTTGACCCCGCGGCCTCTGCTCGCCATATGCACCAATAATCCAACTGTTTAACCGACAAGCCATCAGATGTTCGTTGAATATGCCAACATATGGGATCTTATTTAACTTTTAATTCAATGCCCAACCAAATATTAAATGGGGGCGGGCGCGCTTGAACCGCCGACCCCCACTATATAAAATCCACGCTCTACCACTTGAAAAATGGAGAGTACGACCATGCCTTATTCCACGAGACATTTCTTTTGTTATGAAGTTTTGATTTTATATGTAAGTAAAATCCCTTTGTATTAAAGTTTTTAGAGGTGGCTTATTATATAGAAACCAACATGGTTTATTTTATCCAAGGAGGGTTTCATTTATGTATTTTGGGGTATGAAACCATTTTTGTAAAGGATTTGTAAAAAGTGTGCCATATCGCCATTAACTCAGAGCGAGTTAATTTGGCTAGGCTGTATTTGCATCATTGGGAATTTGCGAGAAACACATAAAGTGTTTATAGTCAAAAGTTTTGGTTTTCCGAGGCGATGTCGATTTTGAGAGTTTCACTTGTGTTTGAACAACAGATCAGAAGGTAATAAGTATAAGTTGAATTTAATAATTATTGAGCATCAATAAAGCGATCTCTCATTTTGAAACAGACCCAGAGACTAGCCCAAGATGGGTGAACTCCATTATCAACTTGTGTAATGTGCCTTGTTCCTGTTGTTTTTATTTCTCTCATTTTTCAACATGTTTCTTTCCACAAGTTATTTACCAGTTAATGAGATTTTGGATAAGTAAGAGAATTCACATGTTTATTTGCAAATAGTCAAGACAATCATATTTTCCCAAATCTGGTTGGATGTTAGTGTCTTATTAAGAACTAATTTGATGTCTAAGGATTTTCGGATCAAGTTGCTATAAGAGCAAGTTTGGCGTGTATTTTCAAGTGAATGCTTATGAGGTCTAGACTCAATCTTGGTGAAGGATCGCATGAAGAGTACAATCCTGAGATTGGTTCGAGGCATGCATTTCAAAAACGAGAAATGCCTTCAACAAAAGACGTGGATTCTTCTAATCCAAATCCTTTTGGTACTAAAGAGGCATTCTTTTCCGCATCCATGGCAATGCAAGCCATGGTAGAAGAAATGTATGAGGATCGAAAGAAGGCCGAGGAAACTGGTGGTAAAGGCAAAGGAAATCCACATAACTTCGAGAAGTAGTCAAAGAATCCACATAACTTCGAGAAGCAGTCGTAGGTAAAAGAAGAAGAGAAGCCTACATGTTCTCATTGCAAGAAGAAAGGACATGAGGAGGCAACGTGTTAGAAGTTGCATCCAGAGAGGATACCAAAGAAGTTCAAGGACAAGGGTAAATAGAAGGCCACAACCATAGTTCAGGATCTTGGATCAGAATCTAAAGTCACAACTATGGGCATTAAAGGTATATTTTATGTTGTTAGTTCTAGTTCACATACTTATTCTTCAAAGGCTAATGTAATCCCTGATGGGAGGAAAAGAAAAGAACTATTTCATTTATGAGTTATCTCAAAGCACACTAAGATTGATACACTTGTTGATATGGATCACAAGTAAATCTTATTTCAAAGCAAGTTGTTAAGAATTTGGGATTGGAAACTAGGCCTCATTTGAGAATGTATCCTTTGGGTTGGATTTGTGATAATGCTCAATTACAGGTAACTAAGCAATGCAAGTTACAGTTTGCGATCACATCCAGTTTCATTGATAGGGTAGAGTTAGATGTGGTTCCACTTGATATTTACGGGATGGTTTTGGAAAGTCCATACTTATATCACATGAATGCCATTTTCTACAGGGAACATAAAAATTATCATCTTTTCAAGGATGGGATTGAGTTCATTGTGAGAGCTCATAAGATGAAGATTAATTTGATTGTTGTCACTACAGGGCACATGAAAATGGTAGTTAATGCTAGTATCCAGGATCTAGGTTTACAACCCACGGTTGGAAGTAAAGTAGATCCTTTGTTTGATGTTGTTCCTTTTAAGGACAAATATGTTGATGATTCATTCTCTTCACATCTGTATATTCAATTTTGTTGCTTAGTTTTATACTAGTTACTGGAGTATGGTTAGTAGTAGCAACAATGAATGGAAGTATTTGTGAATTTGAGGGAATGATTAAATTGATCAACAACGTTGTTTCATTCAGGGATGATTTTAGGGGCTAAATTTCACTCATGCGATAATTTTCCATGGTTTTTCCCAAAAAATATTCGCCATTCTAAAAATGATTCGCCAAAATTCTATAGGATAAAATTATTTTACCTTAAAAATTGCCAAAATTTTATACAAACTATATAAAATCCTCAGAAATTTGAATATATTTACAAAAATATCGCCAAACATTTTATAGTTGGAATATGAAGGATTAGTAAGATTCGCCAAGGTTTCTACATTTAAAAATAAATTTCCATCCTTAAAGTGATCCCTGGTTTCAGTTTTCGTTATTGTTGTGATGAGTCAAGTTCTCATTATCCAAGCAGGATGGATGGATGATACTAGACAAGTGAGGCGACAATATCCTCACTTCATTTCTGAATGAACCAGACTTTTGGAGATCATATAGGTTGCTTGGACGACCTATAATTGGATCCAATGGTTTGTTGGATTCAAAGGCAACGTCGACATTAGAGGCAGACAACTGGAATAATTCTTCTGATACGGTCAGAAGAAGGAGACCCTATTCCATTATGGGGAAGCAACCTGCACTGGAACAATTATGGTTATCATTTTGGGAAAGTAACCTAAAATGGGACATTAATGGTTATTATTTTTTAATAGCCAAGTTTAGAATGCATATGTAGCACCTCCAAAACATTTTTCCATTGTTGTAATAGAGGCATTTATTTAGTCACTCTTGGATAATTTCGAGAGTGAGAGGGTTTTTTTAGTGATTCCTAAGCATTTCTTTGGAAGCATTGAAGACAATTATTTCATTGTTGTCTTATTATCAGCTAATGGACTACATGTGGGTCGAATTGCCAAGTAATATAATTCTTTTTTTGAAGTACAAAGGTGAAGAACAAAAGAATGCGACGTTGAATACAATTGACATGTAGATCAGGAGCGGGAAGAGCATCGTAGTTATGCAATATCTTCCTAGACTTGGTAAAAAAATAATCTTATTTGAATGAAGTAAGGAGGTAAAATACTTATTAAAAGAGTGAAATAAGTATGTTTTATGCTATGTACATCATAAATATGTTAGGGAAACCCAAGATGGAGTTCCAAGATGGAGATCAATGGATAAAGACCAGAAGAGTGACGGAACTTTATCATCACTGAGTTGTTGAGTGATCCATACTTTTGGAGGTCCAAAAGTTCTTTAGTGGGGGAGGTGTGATCCAGGGGGATCCAGAACACTAAAAACTTTATAGTCTCAAATGATAATGAGAATGGCTTCATTGCATAGATCTCAACGATATCTTTACAATACAATTTGAACGACCTCAAACGAGCATCATATGTGGAAGTTATGGCCTTTTAAATTTTTGGCAAAAACATGGTAGATGGCAAAAGGATATGCCACGTGGAAGCACCGAAGAATGTCAAGTGGCACTGTGCGAACACTGTACGAATGGAACATGTCATCACTAGTGGGATGACACATGGCAACATAGGATGACGTTGCAGACGACATGGCAGGTGACTGGCAGTTGACAAGTGTACGATCGAGATGACGTGGACCAATCAGAGAATGCCATATTAGTTGGTCAAGTTGGTCCAGATGGGCATAAAATTTGTTGGGGTAGAAGGGAATTGAACCACCCACCTATCCGCATCAAGCTAACGACTTCAAATAAGTGCCCAAATCAACCGGTCTATTGTGTCACTTGTTAAGCATATTGGGATTTATAGTATTTAAGCTTATATTATAACAAGTTCCCGAAAAGGGGAGGCCCTGGGGCTTGATCTTGCATCCTCTTCCTACCGTATGCGCTAACAATCCAATCATTTAACCAACAAGACATCGAATGTTCGTTGAATATGCTAACGAAAGGGATCTTATTTAAGTTGTAATTCAATCCCCAACCAAATATTAAATGGGTTCGGGTGGGATTGAACCCTCGACCCCCACTATATAAACCCCACGCTCTACTACCCGAAAAAGGGAG
>SNQJ01S0058062.1:149362-160601 GCA_010110895.2 Picea sitchensis | reverse complement strand
GAGTGTTTATAGTCAAAAGTTTTAGTTTTTCGAGGTGGTGTCGATTTTGAAAATTACACTTGTGTTTGAATAACAGATCATAAGGTCATAAGTGTAAGTTGTATTTAAGCATTATTGAGCATCAATAAAGTGTCTCTCGTTTTGAAGCGGACCCGTAGACGTATCCCAAGATGGGTGAACTCCATTATCAACTTGTGTAATGTGCCTTGTTCTTGTTGTTTCTATTTCTCTCGTTTTTCAACATGTTTCTTTGCGCAAGTTATTTATCAGTTAATGAGATTTTGGATAAGTAAGGGAATTCACATGTTTATTTGCAAATACTCAAGATAATCATATTTTCCCGAATTTGTTCAGATGTTAGTGTCTACTTAAGAAATAATTTGACATCTAAGGATTTTCAGATCATTTGGAATGATTGAAGAGGCTCCCCCAAGAAACAAAATGTCATCTGCAAATTGGGAATGATTTATTCTTGTAACGTCAGATGCTTATTCTAGGCCCGGAATGCTCCCATTTGTTCGTTCATGCTCTAATGTTCGACCAAGTGCTTCTGCCATCAGTTTGTAAAGAAGTGGGGAGAGAGGGCATCCTTTCCGCAAGTCCCTTGTTGCTTTAAAGAAGCCCAAGGGTCATCCATCAATTAGAGGGGCAATCCATGGATTATTGATTCAGGCTTCAATCCAGTTGATAAGAGAAGGATGGAACCCAAATTTGGCCAAAACCGCTAAGAGAAAACTGTGATGGACCCGACCAAAAGCATTCACCATATCTATTTTAATTGCCATTCCTTGATCTCCTCTCAATGTACTAGAATGGATCACCTCATGAACCAGGACGATGTTATCCCATTTTTTCCATTTTTCCACAAATCCTCCTTGAGACAAAGAACTAAACTTGGGAAGAATTTTCTACACCTTGGAGAGTATTATTTTAGTGATGATTTTATAGGAGACATTATAGAGTGAAATAGGCCTAAATATTGTAAAATAAATGGCATTATGTTCTTTAGGATGTGATCTAAAAATGCTGAGTTAGTATCCCCCCCATTCTAAACGTCCTATGAACATATTGGATCATTCTTATCAGATCAAATTTAATATTTTTCCAACATTTTTTTTATAAAAACGATCAGAGAAACCATTAGGGCTCAATGCCTTGTTTGATTCGAATTGCATAATTGTTACTAAAACTTCTTCCTTTGTTACCTTCTTTGTGAGTTCATCATTATCCCTTGCCTGAACTAGCTCGTGAATGAAGAAAAGAGCCTGGTCTCTGAGCTGGGGATCCTCTTGGACCTATTCTAAATATAAGACTACATAATGGGAGTGGGATGCTCTTTTAATTTCTTCAAAGGATGAGATGATGGAATGGTCTTCCAACTGAATTTCTTCCACCATGTTTCACCCCTTCCTGACCCTACACTGTTTATGAAAGAAAGAGGTGTTTCCCGTCTCCCGCTTGGAGCCACAGGAAATGATATTTCAATCTCCATGTCTCCTCTTCTTTCTACAAATCCAATCGAAGCTCCCTATGACAATGCTCTTCTTTTAAGAGGGAGGGAGTGAATTGTTCACCTTCCAACTGAGAAATTACACTCCCTAAATTCTCCTGTGCTAAGTGTATTTCTTCATGGGGATCCTTGTATACCTTTTTGGCCCATTCCTTTAATGCCCTTTTCAACAATATTATTTTCTGCTCCCAAATGTGAACTGGGGAGCCAACAACCCATTGGCTCAAGACCAAAGATACCAGAGGACAAAATGAGGGATTCTCCATCCAAAGGGGATTGAAAAGAAAGGAAACAGGTCCAAGATCTCGTTCATTAATGAAGGTTAGAGAAATAGGCCTATGGTCTGAGCTTTCCCAGGGAAGGATATGAGAAGAGAGAGTGGAGGGATCTAACATAAAGGAGCGACTAATTAGAAAATGATCCAGTCAAGCTGTTGTATGGCCAGGGCCAACACGACGATTAGACAATGTAAACAACCCTTTAGAAGGTTTGATATCCAACAAATCTAAAGAGGAGATAAGATATTCAAGATGTTCTCGGCATGGATTGCGAACGAAAGACCCCCCCTCCCCCCTTTTTCCCTGTGGTGGATGGTAGCATTGAAATCCCCAAAAATAATACTATTGACTATGGAGTCTACCTCGGCTAAAGCTTCCAAAGAATGCCAACATTCTTATTTTTCATGATATTGATTAGGCAGATAAACATTTACTAATGTGAAGGACTTGACCATGAGCTAATGCAAAGTTGTAGAGCTTACTTCCATATGAAATTACTGCAAATTCCAAAGAGTGCATAGACCCCCTAATGCTCCGTGGGAACTGTTGATTTTTTTGGTAGCATTGGATAGGTACTTACACATAGGCATGTTTTTCGCATGTGTAAGTTATTGAAAATATTCTAGTCTTGAGTTTACTTTAGTTAAAATGAATTAATTAAAGTAAAATTGTATTTATTAGTGAAATGAGTTATTTAAGGACATGCTTAGCATGCAACATGTAATCTAAATTTTCAGTGGGTGTGAGAAGTAATCTCAACCATAGATCACTTTGGAGATTAGAAATAGATTGTAACTCATGATTATAAAAGCAAGGATAGGGTAAAGGAGAAATAACTTTTGACGAGAGGTCGAGGTCGAGAGAATTGGTGAGAGACCAAGGTTGAGGATAGCAAAGAAGGAATTTTGCTAGTGTGAGGAGTGTAGGAGAAAAAAAAGAATTTTTCCTTACACTAGAGTTAGGAGATGTCACTGGTTAGGTGAAGAGAGTTCATCCAAGTATTGATGAGAGGGTTGGATCACAAAGGATCGTGATTCAATATCTTTATAGGTGGAGAATAACTTCCATCTAGAGGTCATACAGGTCAAGGAGGAGAGAGAGCAGAAGCACCTGCAGGTGGGTTTTAAAGGACAAAGACCCAAGGAAAGCAGAGCACCATACAAAAGTGGTCGTACGAGATTTTCGTACACATCTGAAGGTCATAGTGGAGACATTCATGGATAGCTGTGGGTCATAGAAGGGAAACTTGCAGATGTTCACGGGTCACAGAAGGACAAGTCACATATGCCTTGGGGAAACGTGCTGGTACAAGGTCGTACATCAACATGGGAATTTCTACGTTTGTCTGTAGTGTATAGTTCTCTTAGTGGGTCATTATCCATGTTACGAGAGCCCTGATTTGACCTTAATAAAAGCATTATTGGACTGGTTTTCCCTCTGGTTTTTTCCATGGGTTTACCCGAAAATCTTGGTGTTCTTATGTGCTTGATTTGGTTTCCTTGTTTATGCTTCCACTGCATGTTTAGTTGATTACTCAACTGTGATTTTAGTAGATAAAGTGATTTTATTTTGAGCTAACTGTTGGGTTTTGAGTAGAGTGGTAAAAGATCAACATGGTATTAATGCATACCAAGGGTTGAGTCCACTCAAGATTAATTTCAACAAAAACTTACTGCTAGGGTTGAGTCCACTCAAGGAGTCCTTCAATTTTGCTCCTGTAGAAGGAGGATTTAGGGTTTTTCAACTTTAATCAATTGCCTTACTGATTCTGTTTTATCTTTGCTTCTTGATCTCCTACAATTCTAAGAGACTATTTTCATTATTTACCTAAGGGTTTTGAGTCCCCCCCTTTCGGGGGCAGAGGTCCACTGGGTCCTCTGTTTCCTTTTAGTTCATTTTTGAAGGTATTGTTGATAGTTGTTTGAAGTCCAAGCTCATTCTCCTTGTCAACTGTTTCCTCTCTTTTCCTGTGGTTAGATTTTATACCCGTTTTTTTTAATAGGGATCCCTATTTCTTGATCGATATTTGTAGTATCCTCAACTAGATTTTCCCGATTTTCCTCTGGGGGGTCTTCATGATTGGAGAGGGATGCATATCTATTATTGCTAGATTTAGAGGCTCTTTCCCCCCATATTTGATTGGGGGAGTTGACGAAGGCTCGATGTTAAGCTAAGCCTGAGGAGGACCAATAGCGTCACTAGATTTATCTGATCCACATTTTCTCTTCTGGGTTTTCCATTGTTCATGTTCTCACATGGTTGTTGTTGGACAGGTGGAGCTTTGGGGCATTTCTTCGCAAAATGACCATATCCATGGCAGGCCTTGCATTTGAAAGGAAGTTGCTCATAGTCAACCTATTGAATGTGAGACCAATTGTTAAGAGTTAGCTGAATAGCCTTTGTAAGTCCCTTTTCTAAATCTACTTCCACACAGATCTGAGCACACGCCTTAAGTCCTTCTCGTGGTTCGGCTCGATCAATATATCGTCCCAAAATGTTTCCAATGCTTTTGATTGCTTCATCTATCCAACAATGATATGGAAGAAAGGGAAGACAAACCCAAACCGAGACAGTTGAAGGAATCATTCTCAAGGATGAAGTCTGGAGTCCAACTATTGAGATACATACCTCTGGAACCCATGAAGTATGAGCCACTCCTAAAGATCAGGTCCAAATCCTCCTTAAGTTCAAACAAAAATACAAAAAAACCCTAACCATAGTATGAATACGAGACTTGACCTTTGATAAGCGGTTTCCAACTTAGATCTACCCAGCTAGCTACAACCCTTGGAGATGGCCAAATCGCTATAAACTGCCCAATCATGCCATTAGCTGCAAATCAGAGGGCCAAGTTTATGGAAGAGGAGGCGTGGACATGGACCTTGGGGATCTCATCCAACCTTTTTACGAACTTCGGTGGGAGCGACTTGGAATATTTTGAGGCTGAAGCAGCCAATGCTCGAAATGCTTCGATATTTGGGGGGAGCAGGATCCCCCTTTGCTGAGTCCGCCACCATGATGAGAGCTATGGTTTAGGGTAAAGTGATAAAGTGAGATACATGCAATCAAGAGAAAAATGCAT
Organism: Picea sitchensis; assembly: GCA_010110895.2. Taxonomy (NCBI): domain Eukaryota; kingdom Viridiplantae; phylum Streptophyta; class Pinopsida; order Pinales; family Pinaceae; genus Picea; species Picea sitchensis. The sequence continues at coordinate 155,731 of SNQJ01S0058062.1, read as the reverse complement.
AGCCCGATAACTAACCATATGAATTTTTAGCCTTAGGGACATTATGAAATATGAATAATAATTAAAAAAAGCTCATGCGTTGTTACTCACGAAAAGAAATGCAGTTTTCCATGGCTCCGAGATTCCTCCGCTCATTGTGGATAGGCTCCTTGTCTCCTTCGTTCATTGATCTTCAGGCAGGCCATACTCTTCGAGCTCTCATCTCTGCAAACTTCCCAAATTCTCCTTGTCTCCCTCCTTTTCTCTTTTTTTTTCACTACAACCTTGATTTTTAATGGGATTCCTTTGGAAGGACAACCATCACAATGGTTCACTTCCGCTTCCAAATTTGTCAAAAAAGGACAAAATAAAATAAAATGAACAATTACAAACTTACAAAGTATTTTGGGTGAGGATCCAATTCGAATTAGGATTGTATAGCTTTAAAAAAACATGTTATAAGGAAATAACTGGTTTATTTAACTGACATATTCATAACTAACTAACTACATAAGCTTAAATTTTCAATGTCTAATTAAATTGAATGCTTCTATTGTACTTGTAAACTATAACAACATGTACTAACATCATTGCTAAATTTCCGTCGATTTAGATTGAATGCATCTATTTTTCTTGAAAATTGTAACAAACCATAATGACATTAACCACTACATTATATTTCAAGATATATACAATATAGGAGTCTGCAAATTTGGTATCTATGGTCTGGCACCTCCAGGATGCTTAATTTTTTTTTACCACTCCACTCCAAATAATAATAGAATATAAAAATCTACATTTTTAACTTAAAATCATACAAAAATTAAAAATTAAATTAATGAAATAACAAATATGTTAACATTATACAATCTAATTACAATAAAAAAAAATATTGGAATTACAAAATCCATTTTTTAACATTAAAAATAGTAATTTTATTAAACTAAAATTTCAATTTTACTAAATTTATTAAACTAAAATTACAATTTTAATAAATTCGGATAATTATCCAAATTCTGATAACGACAAACTCAGCCAAACAAAATTGATAAAAACATAAAATATTTTTTTAACCTTTATCATTTCTTAAATCCACCCGGTGCTTCTTCGCCCTATAATATTATGCAATACATTTATACGCAACGTTGGTAACAGCTATGATGCAATCATCGTGAAAGTCTCTCTAATCTTTAATTCGGTCATCGTGGAGACGTGAAATCTTGTGACTGAAATACCGGATCGCTGGAATATCTATGACACTAAATATATACTTTAAAGTTATTAAAACATTATTTTAAATTAAAAAAAAAAACAAAAAAACTGTCAGTTTAGCGAGACATACGTTTTTGGTAAAGGCGTTACTAAGACGATAACGCCTTTGCCATTTTTTTTTCTGAGATAAATACATAAATAAATTCGACACTTTTAAAATTTTTGGAGATATTTCAATTATATAGATTTAATTATTCAAATTTAAACTTTTTGGTGAAAAACAAAATTGATTAAAAAATATATTCATAAAAAGTAAAAAGATTCCATGTTTATCGATAAATTAAAAATTGATGCTTCCTCAAATTGTAAGGTTCGAACATGCGGAATTTTTTTTTGGATATATGTAGATAAAAATATAAGAAAGGATAAAGCCAATGATCAATCCACGTTCATCGGAACGATGTGATTGTTTATTGCAAACTTGAAAAGATGGCAACCTCATTTATTGAATAAGCGGTCAAACAAATACAATGAAACACTTATCTGGATCGCACGTTCTCTCCATCGGCACCTCTAAGTTTAGCCGCCCCGTGCCGTATTAGACCTTGGAAAGTCTCTACGCGACTCTTCCTTGCCGCATTAGGCCCGGTCGAATCTCTACTCTGGCCGTGTAGAAAAATACTTGAATTTGCCTAGCGTCTTGCATATATAAATACATATGTCAGGCCTTATAAACTCGTCGCAGTCCCAAGCTCCGCAGAGCCCATATATTTTCTCATAAACCAGACGTTAGATTTTGGCCTTTAGAACTTCATATTAGATCCATGGCTTCCAAAGTTGCAGGATGGATAAGCGTTTTGGCACTATGCAGTCTGCTTGTTGCTGTATTTCAGGTGGCGGACGTTTCAGCACAGACGCAGAGCAATACATACACGACGTACAATGAATACACGACGTCCGCCAATAATTACGCCCTGGACGGCCTCTACTGCGCAACATATGACTCTGATCAGTCCCTGCAGTGGCGCAGCCAATACTACTGGACTGCCTTCTGTGGCCAAGCTGGCGGTCCCATGGGGCCTTCCTTGTGCGGGAAGTGCTTAAGTGTAATTTACCGAGTTAGTTAGTAATCTATATTTGAGATTTGTATTGATGTGTTGAAAAACTGATGTTAAATATGGAAATGTGGATATCAGGTGACGAATCCTTCTACACAACAAAGCGTGACGGTGCGTATTTTGGACAAGTGTTCCAACGGAGGGTTGGATCTTGAAACCGCCGCTTTTAATGCAATTGACAGTAACAAAGCAGGATATAATGCTGGGCATCTGATAACTACATACACCTTTGTCGCTTGTTAAGGGATTCCCGTACTGATCTATTAGTTACAATCAGAACTGAGGTAGGCGTAGGCACTGTATTACTTACAGTAATCGCCGACCTCGCTAATGTGGCCAAGGTGGAATAAATGTTGGTTTGATGTATTAGGTTCAAATAAACAAGTGATCTGTTACATGGCTCTAAATGCATGAATAGTTACTTTCATTCTACCATCTCTAAATTAAATTAAATGTATTTAATTGTTTTGTGTTATATCATTACAATTTTTTTTGATTGTTTTAAATCATTTTGTTATATCATTGCTAAGATTAATATGCTGTATTGTTTTGTACTCAATGATTGATATTATATTCGTTCTTCTTTTCCATGGTTGGAACAATAGTGTAAACCTATATCTACTAAATTTTGAAGTTTTTTTCATTTTGATAACTTATTAAAGCATAATTATATAGCTTAAGAGGCATTTCATCCTCTTCATATTGAAATGCTATCTCAATAATATATCTATTCTCAATATGCTTCTTGTTATTTTACATTTGAAACAATTTAAAAACCAATGATATAACTCTATTGATGAAACAACACCTTTGAAATCTTATGTGAACTTGTCATAGCTTTCTCACTACTTACTTTATAGTTTGAAAAAAAAAATTAAGTAATTGATGGAAGGTTGGTCCTTTAACATAAATTTGATATTGATCTAGATTTAACATTAATCTTAAGAATTATTTACGAATATTATTAAAAGTGATTTGCAATAATTATTCAAAATATTATTGAACCAACTTATTTGGCTTTTATTGTTTTTATAATTAGTTATTTCTTTCAAAAGTTCACGGATATATCAATATAAGAAATATTGTAAAAGAATGTTGAAATGGTTATGTGAACTTGTCAAAAATTTGTTTCTACTTTCTTTGTAGCTTGAAAAATATTACACAAAGGTTGGAAAGTTGATAATCTAACATACATTTAGATTTGTTGAAACCTAACATCTTTGGATGGGATGTCGGCGGACAACATTCTTAAATACGCCTTTCACTCCTGTGTCACCTTCCATTGTTTTTTATTTTCCAAAAAAAGATTCACGGAAAACACATTGAATACTTCCACATGATCCATGGATGGGTAAACCGTAGCCCCAAGGAGCATGATAGTAGAATCGGTGACCTCTCAGACTTCAACGGAGAGTACCCACGTCTAGCATCAAGACCAATTGAGCTAACCCTTGGGGCTCGCTAGCTTCCATTGTTATTCTGAGTACTCTCCATATTTTCTTATATATGATTTGTGAGTAAAGAGGGTATAAATTGACGTAGATATGACCTATTTCCATTGATTTTAGGTGTATATTCATTTTCTTCATTCAATGTAAATTACCTCCTATATATTTGTTCCAGAGTCTCTCTATTATTAATTTCAATATTTTATTCTTTGATTCTCCAATCTTAATTTGGAATCTCAAATCAAAGTTTTACTTATTTGGATTTTTGTTAAATAATGTTATTTCCTTGAGGCAAAGCTTTGCCTCCGAGTAGAGAATTAAATCCATGAAAGTTTAAATATTTTTAATTGAAATATTATGATACATGATTTAGAAGGTGTCCATATCTGTAACTATACATTAAATGTGCAAATTATTTTAAGTTTTAAGTGGCCATAGTCATATTAACGTGGGACAACTCCTAATGATATGTGTCATGTCCTCCATCTATGTAGACATATTTGGATGTGATATCACTTGACAACATCATTAAATATGTCTTTCACCCCTTTGTCACCTTCCATTGTGATTGCAAGTTCTCTCCTTTATGTTGGTTTTACTTTTTGCAATGTGCATTTCAACAGTTTGATTTCACAAATATGAAGTTGTCTTAACTTTATAATTGTAGATGCTTACAATCTTCATCAGATCTTAGATAATCTTCATTGAATCGCTTCTAAGTAGAATAAGATATATTATATTTCATAACTATATCTATTTCTATATCTTTGGTTTAAACTTTAAATTAGAGCCACCATTATATATTTTTGTGTTCACTTAATATTTTATAATTTTTTTAAGTGCCATGAATCATCTCCAAGTTGAGCATGGAAGAAATTACACATCTCGCTCATACAAGGTTGTAGAAATCACTCTCAACACAATGATGTAGTTGATATTAAATTCATATTTTAATTTATTAGTTTTTATAGTTTTGTTTAAAATTTAAAATTGGGTGAGACAGAACAATATATCTACTTAGACTATTTTTGTGTATGACAATAACAACTTAGAGGAAGCAAATTCATACAAATATCTTGGATTTGACCTCCATCACAAGCTAAATTGGAGCTATTGCATTAAGAAAATGATTAACCCGGGATGGAAAGCCTATTTTGATCTTGAGAACAATTATAAATTAATTTATTTCTGACTCTCACAAAAAAAAAGTTCCTCTTTGACACACTTGTTACTTGTTGGAGAAATTTCAATTTTCGGCACACTAGTTCAGTGGGAGTTCACTGATTAGTTCTATTTTATACTTTCTAATCTTAGACCGTCACTATTATGCATGCATTCCTAATTATAGGATGTCATTGTCTATATGAGTGAAGATCACCCACTCATTCATAAGATCATAATATATATTGATTCTCATTCTTCATTGTGTATCTCTCTTATTTTTCTTGATAAGCTTTCTTTGTGTATGCTTTAACTAGGTATCCTGTGCAGGTTTCCATGAAACACTGACATGATATTAGAGATGCGCTGCTTGGAGCAAGCCAGACAAGCCAACGAATAAGGAAAATCAGAGTTTCGACGAGCTAAATCTGTGGTCGTACCTTTCAGCAGTGATTTCTCCCAAAATATTAACATTTTGAGGAAATGGCTCGCAAGGGAAGTAAATCGACCCATTCTACAAGTGGGTTTTCAACCGTTTGGTGTGATTCCTCACCATTTGCTTAGAAAGTAATCCAGAAGATAGTCTCTTGAAACTGATACGAATCTGTGGTCGTACCTTTCTACAGTGTTTGTTCCCAAAATATTAAGTTTTTGAGGAAACGACTCGCGTGAGAAGTAAATTGACCCATTCTACAAGTGGGTTTTCAACCGTTTGGCTAGATTCCTCACCGTTTGCTCAGAAAGTAAGATGAAAGATAGCCTCCTGAAACTGATACGAATATGTGGTCATACCTTTCTATAGTGATTGCTCCCAAAATATTAAATTTTTGAGGAAACGACCCGCGTACGAAGTAAATCGACCCATTTTGCAAGTGGCTTTTCAATTGTTTGGCGAGATTCCTCATCATTTTCTCAAAAAGTAAGTCAAAAGATCGTCTCCTGAAAGTAATACGAATTTTCACTTAAAGTGCCTTTTCTGTCGTGATTTCTTAATTTTTCACTTGCAGATTGAGAGTAGATTTTTAGGGGTTCTTAGAAATAGTGGGAGAGATGGATAGGACAACTATTATACAGCCAAAATTGGTGGTAATCCTCACACCATACGATTATTTTTATTGGAATCCTAAGGCAGAATTTCAACTCAGAAGGAAAGGACTGTATAATTTGACGATGGCGACATAAACATAACCTACATCAACAATTGAGAATATGAGATGGACGAACCATAATGATGAGGCCACGTGACTACTTCTTGAGTTAATATCCACTGATCTATGGTTTCATGTTGCTGCATGCAAGACTCCAAACGAGATCTAGACCACCTTGGAAGGACTCTTTGGAAAGCAGGATGAGATGTGAGGTCATATGCTTGAGGTAGAGTTGAATACCTTAGACCCTAGAAGTTTTGATAATGTACATGAGTTCTTTACTAAATTTAAATCGTTGATATT
>SNQJ01S0058062.1:103826-115726 GCA_010110895.2 Picea sitchensis | reverse complement strand
CTTACATGGACCACCGCTTTAAATTCCACTAATTGTTCGCTGGCACCGTATCAACTTTGGAAACCATGATGGTCTCGAAACTTTGAGACTCGTACATGTAGTCGTTCCATGTTCCAACCATTCGCTAGATCTGCATAATTAAATTGCATATTCAATTCTTGTCACCGACTTGACAATAATCAGAACACATCAAGAAAAATTAGATCGCTCCCAACAAAGTTAAACTTTGGAAAACATCACCAAATTTTCGGTCAACGCAAAAATAAAATTGCAGTTAATGTAATGTCTTTGATCCAGAACCCTTTGTAATTGTACATAGACTGGTGAGTTGATTGGTACCAAGTGTAAATGTAATGTACATATAGGCTAGTAAGACATTGACACCTGGTTATGGTGTTGCACACATCATAGTAAGTGCACGAAGAATTGTTATAAAGACAGGGTGCACACATTTTGTGTGTTGCGCACACCTGGGTAAGTGCACACATTTCACTGTGTTGCACGCAATTGGTTTAGTGCGTGGTAATGACCTGGAAGTGTGCAGTACTAAGTTATATATATATATACATGATTGTTTATGTTTTGAGGTCAAAGAGCCTGTATAATTATAAGGCTAGTGAGACTCGACACAGACAGGCAAGTGCGCTTATCCATGTAAATATAACTATGTTTATTAATATAATATTGCATCGTTGCACGCTGAATGACTCAGAAGAAAAGAGATGGGGGGGGCTATCCACCAAAAAAGGGAAAAATGAGGGGTGAGTCGTAAGTCTTAGGAAATATTTTATAATATTTCTAGGAAAAGTGTAAATGTCAGATATATTGTTTTTATCCTAAGTTCTCAAGGTTAGGGAATTGGTCACTAGGTGGCTTAAAGATAATTTTGGAGGTTACAAGTGTCAAGTGGAAGGCATGAAATATATAGTGTTTTCCTTAGTGTATTTTGGTGATTATTATTATTATTTTGTATTATTTTGGGATGATTCAAGCTCTCGTGGGGAGAAGGGGGTCAGACTGTATGGAAAATTTGATTATTACCTTATTTTCCCAGAGAATCTTGCAGGGAGTTGTGGGGCTGTAATCAAAATTCTACTGTCGGAGAGTCAGGTTAACAAACCGTGAGTAGTCTTTTAAGGTGAGAGACCGGTTGTTTTGGAGTGGTTGTCAGATCCATGGGCATACTCTCTAGGAGAGAGTTTTTGTTGAGAGTTATTCCCTTATGCACTAAGCATTAGTCGCATGGCTCAAAGACTTCATGTCTGACCTATTGTTGGTAACCCTAGGAAGGGAAGTGGGGAAACCAAAAGACTATTGAGAAGAGATGGGGTACACTTCCTTGGGTGTGACATGTGTGTGGGGAATGAGGGATTGTGGGCTAGTTGCAGTAGTGGGCACCTAGGATTGAGAAATTCTATTGAGTTTCATACTATAGCTTGTCGCTAGGAACCCTTTTCCCTGGTGGAGTTGTGCCCCAACTCGGGGGTGACCTGTTTTTGAAAGCTTATGAGAAACAATTTCTATGTCTAGGAGGAACATCTAAGTCAAGGCCGCAGTTGGTGACTTTTATAAAATATAAGTGTTCTCTATGTGCTTGTCTTTTTTACCGTGTGCACATTGGACTATGTTCAACATGGGTTAATTCTTGTATGTGTGTTGCATATAAGTATTTGTTGTTATTTGGTTTAATGTTGCTTATGCATATAAGTATGGTATTTTATCCTTTAATTGTAATTTGTGCATGAGTATGTCAGTTGATGGTAACGTTTCCTGCTAAGTTTAACCTTGTGATTTTGGTTACAATTCGTCAAGGAGAGGATTGAGTGGTCGGTGTGCAGGATTGTAGCATGTGTGCACCAAGAGGATGTAATTTGTGTGGGTGTTTAAGGAATATAATTTGCACACAATAATAACGAAAGTGGTGCATAACGCTCAGGTGGTTGTGCACACAGTTGTACTATGTGGTTGATATATTGGTGTGCGCAGTTATTAAATTTAATTCCGCTACTTAAGGTTGTACTAAAAAGAGAATGTTGCTTCCATTGTTATAAGTTGTGGGGTGTGACTCAAGATCGGGTCGAGCCCATTACTTCAAGTGATACTATGTGGACTTGTGTTAGATCATAATCTACGTAGTGAAACTTCAGAGTAGCATGGTCTAGTAGTATTCTTGGGTCGATACGGTTTGGTTGATTCAGAGCTACAAAAGTTGAGGTGGTGTGGTGTGGCCCAGTCTGGGGTAATTGGGGACATTACATTATGGTATTAGATCCATTGGTTCAATAATAGACTTGTATGGGAAAGATACTAGCATGGATATATGTGTGAGTTAAGAATGGGTGTTGCGTAATGCAGAGTTAGTTTGCGCGGGAAACCATTGGTGCGTAGTGTAGATTTGTGATGCACAATTGTGAGCACAAGAGTTGGAATGTCAAAATCATCCAAGAAATCTGAGAGAAAGAATTCTGACAAAATGGTGGAAAGTTTTCATGTAATTGTTGCAAGAAATCACTTAACAAATCTTGTTGTTTGCACATTTTGTAGAATTATCAGTGATTAGAACAGGAAAAAGTTAGTGCAGAAGGTTCAAAGCATGGATAATGTGCAGAGGAGTTACAGTCTTGATTATGAGGATTTCATATATTTGTATTTCCGCTTGGGTGCTGAGGGTACAAAATCCAAGGAAGAGCCCATGAACTTGGTAGAAACTGTAAAAGTATTACCTAAAGATGTCCATAGCTATAAGATTGGTAATGAAAGACTTATGAGAGTCAAGGCACAATAAGATGAATTCAATTTCCAATTGATGTAGATCATGAACAAAATATAAAATAAAATGTATAAGGAGACAGAGTCGAGTAGATCAAGAAGTCCCAGGTCTCATGTTGAAAAAAGAGGAGAAGAGAGAAGTGTTGGTAAGCATTCTTTTAGGGAAGAGCTCAGTAGTTCGAGTCCATCTCCTGTCAGAAAGAATAAAAGAAGGAATGGGGTGGATGAGCTAAAGGGAGAAATGAATAATATCAAGCCTCCTACCTTTTATGGTGAGCACAAGAAGGACAAAGATGCATAGACCTAGTTTTTGGGTATGAGGAAGTACTTCCAATTGCATAACTATTCTGCGCAAGTAAAAGGGATAATTTATATTTATCAGTTAAAAGGAAGGGCATCAATGTGGTGGGATTAATATGTGCAAGTGCAACACATTGATGAGAATAAAGTGACTTGGAGAGAGTTCAAGAGGTATTTCGAAAATAAATACTTAAACAAGTGGTATTATGACATGAAAATGAAGGAGTTCTTTGAACTCAAGATTGGAAATATGACAATTGATGAATATGAAAGTAAATTCTTAGAGCTGTTGAACTATGTGTATTTTATTAAGGATGAACATGAGAAGATTCAGAGATATTTGAGTGGATTTACCTCATTTATCAATGACAAGATACAATATGATGACCCTAAAACATTGGAATAAACCATAAGGCGTACTAAGTGTTTTTATGAGCCAAAAAAGGAAGACCGACCTTACAAAAGGCTTGGGAAGATAAGATGAAGAGTAAGTTGTAACTAAGGAAGAAGGGAGTTAAAATACCGTTCTTCAGAAATACTGCACAAGGATAGACGAGCTTTCAAGAGCCTAGAATGTCAAAGATAGTGGGACAAAAGTCATGGAAACAACCTATGCATTGTTGGGGTTCTGGCGGAAATCATATGCGTAGAGATTTCCCTCAAATAGGTGATAAAGTGAGGACGATGCACATTGTAAAAAAATCCCCGACGGTTGATGACATGGGTATAAATGTACCAAGGATTTACACCGCATTGGATAACAAGCAGGATTAATTCCATTCGCACATGATCAAGGTAGAAGGTAAGATTAATGACCAACCCATTGTTATTTTAATAGACTCAGGAGCTAGGCATATTTATCTAGATCTTAAGATGGTGGAAAGATTCCATTTTCCAAGAAGCAATCTTGGAAAATCTTGGTTGGTGTAGTTAGCTATAGGAGCAAAAAGGAAAATTAGTGAGATGGTTAAGGCATGTCCAATGGAGATGAATGGATTGTGCACAAATGATGATTTGAACATTATACCTCTGGGCTTGTATGAATGCATCATTGGTATGGATTGGTTGGACAAGAACCACATTGTCCTGGATTTCTACAATAAGGCATTCACTTGTCTGGATGAGCAAGGAAATTTGAGATCAGTTCAAGGAATTCCAAGAGTTGTGACTCTCAGAGAAATTTCACCTTCGCAGTTGAAGAAAAGTTATAGGAAAGGGTGTCAAGTATTCACAACGTACATGGAAGAGGAACCTAAGTATAAAATTCCAAGTGTGGAATATTGTTAAGTACATAAAGAGTATGATGATTTCTTTAAAGAGATACCGAGATTTCCTCAAAAAAGAGATATTGACTTCTCTATTAACCTGATGCCTGGAGCAACACATGTATCCAAGACTCCTTATAGGATGAGTACGCCATAATTGAAGGACTTGTAGATGCAACTTGAAGAGCTTCTAAAAGTGTGTCACCTTGGAGTATGCCAGTTTTATTCATGAAGAAGAAGGACAGTACACTGAGACTTTGTATCAACTTCAGGAAATTGAATAGAGTAACAATAAAGAATAAGTATCCATTTCCAAGGATAGATGACATGTTTTATAAACTAAGAGGCACGCAAATATTTTCCAAGATAGACCTCAGATATGGATATCACCAAGTGAGAATAAAAGAAGAAGACATTAGTAAGACTGGCTTCAAAACGAGGTCTAGTCATTACGAGTTTACAGTGGTACCATTTGGGTTGTCAAATGCACCAATTGTCTTCATGTGTTTGATGAACATAGTTTTCAGAAGTTACTTCGATAAGTTTGTCATTGTGTTTCTGGATGTCATACTTATCTACTCAAGGTTTGAAGAACACAAACAACACTTGAGGATGGTGTTGGAAGATTTGAGGGAGCATCAAATTTATGCAAAGATGGGCAAGTGTTCATTTTATGAGCGTCAAATTCATTGTTTGGGCCATATTATTCTAGAAGAAGGAATAGTTGTGGACCAAGCGAAGATAAAATCCATTAAGGAATGGCCAACACCAAGAAATTTCATAGAAGTGATATCCTTTATGGGACTGGCAGGGTACTACAAAAGGTTTATTGAAGGATTTTCAAAAATTGCGCATCCGATTACATCCCTATAGAAGAAAGGTGCATGATTTGAGTGGACTCCGTATTGTGCAAGGATTTTTTATCACTTGAAGAACTTGTTAACAAGTGCACCTATTTTGAGGATTGTTGATCCTGTTGCAGACTTTGTTGTGTGCACGGATGCATGCAAGGAAGGAATAGGTGGAGTCCTAATTCAGAATAGACAAGTGGTATGTATGGATAAAGGAAATTGAAAGATCATGAAAGGCTCTATGCTATGCATGACATGGAATTGGAAGCCATAGTGCATGCTTTGAAGATGTGGCAGAATTATCTTATGGGTAAAATATTTGAGATGAGAACATACCATTGTGGTATGAAGTATGTTTTTGGACAACCAAGTTTGAATGCCAGACAAAGCAGGTGGTTAGAGTTCCTCAGTGAATATGACTTTGACATAAATCATATTAGGGGAAAAGAGAACAAAGTGGTTGACACACTCAATAGAAAGGTGCATGAAATGCATGCTACAGTCATTAGCATGTACCAGACAGATTTGCACGAATATTTTTTGAAAGTTGTCAAATCAGATTTGCGCTATATGGATATAAGTGTGACTTTACAACAAAGTATGTTACAACAGAAGTTGGAAGGATATGAGATAAGCGAGGATGGGATCCTCATGTATAGATGTAGACTCTATTTTCCAGATGATCAAGAGTGAAGAGCCTGATTTTGTTAGAGATGTATAAGGTTCCTTGTGCTGGACATCCAGGTTATCAGAAGACCATTTTCATGGTCAAGAAGCAATAATTTTGGCCAAGTATGAAAAATGAAGTTGATGATTTCATTGTGACATGTCTCTAATGTTAGAAGATCAAGGATGAGAACAGACATCCAGTTGGTTTGTTACAGCCCTTGATCATTCCTGAGTGGAAGTGGGAAATGGTGACCATGGACTTCATAACTAAGTTTCCTAAAAATACTACGTACCATGATTCTATTATGGTTGTGGTGGAGAAGCTTACTACAACTTCCCATTTTATTCCAGTGAAGTCAGTGCACAAGGAAATCGACAACGCTGAGATTTACATATGATACACTTCTAACATGTAGGGGATACCTAAGACAATTGTGTTTGACAGAGATTCCAAGTTCACCTAGAACTTTTGAAAATGGTTATTCGAAGGATTTGGGACAAGTCTGGGTTTCAACAAATCATATCACCCTGAGACAAATGGTCAAACAGAGAGAGTAAATCAGGTGATTGAAGAAATATTGAGGATGTATGTCATGGATAATCCATCCAAGTGGGAATACTACCTTCATTTGGTAGAGTTTTCTTACAAAAATTGGTATCAAGCATCCTTAAGTATGAGCCCATTTGAAGTAGTTTATGGTAGAAATTGAAACACACCAGTGAGTTGGGATAACCCAATAGACCGTGCAGTAGTTGGACCATATTTTCTTCGAGAAATGGAGGAGCGGATGGTAAATATCAAGCAAAACTTAAAGGTTTCTCATGACAGGTAGAAACATTGCACAGATAAAGGCAGAACCCACAGGGAATTTAGAGTGGTTGATCATGTGTTTCTGGAAGTGAAGGCCAGGAATAGTTCCCTGAAGTTGGGAAAGTGTTCTAAGTTAGCAGCTTGTTATTGTGGGCCATTTGAAATCCTTGAAAGGATTAGTCTTTTTGCTTATATGATTATATTTCTTGTGGCATTATGCATTCATAATGGTTTCCATGTGTCATTTCTTAAGAAGTATGCACTTGATGCTAATCATGTCATTGATTGGAATGTGATTAAGGTGGAGCCAGAAGGAATATTTCAAGTGCGACAGTTTGCATATTGGATTAGAAAACCAAGCAGCTCTGGAATCGAGTCATGGATCTTGTAAAGGTCCAATGGAACTGGTACGGTCCTAAGGATGCAACCTAGGAGTGCGAGGATGCTATGCGAGCAAATTATCCTTGTCTTTTTTATGATGTTTGAAATTTTGTATGTACATGTGTATATGATGCAATGAGGACAATGAATAAATAACAGGGAGGGGATTGTGATGTCCCTAATTCAAAACCCTTTGTAATTGTACATAGGTTCGTGATTCGATTGGTACCAAGTGTAAATGTAATGCACATATAGGCTGGTGAGTCGTTGACACCTGGTTATGGTGTTTCATGCATCAAAGTAAGTGCGCGAAGAATTATTATAAAGACATGGTGCACACATTTTGTGTGTTGCGCATACATGGGTAAGTGCACACATTGCACTCTGTTGAACGCACTTGGGTTAGTGCATGGTAATGACCTAGAAGTGTGTAGTACCAAGTTATATATATATATGGTTGTTTATGTTTTGAGGCCAGAGAGCCTGTACAATTATAAGGCTCGTGATCCTGGACGCAGATAGGCTAGTGCACCTATCCATGTAAATATAATCATGTTTATCAATATACCATTGCAATGTTGCCTAACTCAGAAGAAAGGAGATGAGGGACCTACTCCACTGAAAAAGGGAAAAATTTCGGGGTGAGTCGTAAGTCTTAGGAAATATTTTATAATATTTCTAGGAAAAGTGTAAATGCTAGATATATTATTTTTATCCTAAGTTCCCGAGGTTAGGGAAATGGTCACTATGTGTCTTAAATCTACTTTTGGAGGTGACAAGTGTCAAGTGGAAGGCATGCAATATATATTTCTAGCCTTAGATTTTTTTGGGGGATTATTATTATTATTTTGCATTATTTTGGGATGTTTCAGGCTCTCGTGGGGAGAAGGGGGTCGGACTATATCTAAAATATGATTATTACCTTATATTCCTAGAGAATATTGAAGGGAGTTGTGGGGTTGTAATAAGAATTTTACTGTCGAAGAGTTGAGTTGATAGACCGTGAGAAATATCTTTGGGTGAGAGACGCGTTGTTGTGGAGTGGTTATCAGATCCGTGGGCACACTCTCCAGGAGAGAGTTTTTGTTAAGAGTTGTTCCCTTGTGTGACAAGCATTAGTCGCATGGCTCAGAGACTTCTTGTCTGACATCTTGTTGGTAACCCTTTGGGTGTGATATGTGCATGGGGAATGATGGACTTTGGGATAGTTGCAACAATGGGCACCTAGGATTGAGATATTATGTTGAGTTTCAGTCTATAAGTTGTTGCTAGGAACCCTTTTTCCCTGGTGGAGTTTTTCCCCAGCTCTGGGGTGACCTATTGCTGAAATTTTATGAGCAACAATGTCTATGGCTGGGAGGAACGTATGAGTCAAGGCCACAGTTGGTGACTTTGATAAAAGATAAGTGTTCTCTATGCACTTGTTTTGTTTATTGTGTGAATATTTGACTATGTTCGACATGGATTAATTCTTGTATGTGTGTTTCATATAAGTATTTGTTGTTATTTGGTTTAATGTTGCTTGTGCATATAAGTATGGTGTTTTATCCTTTAATTGTAAGTTGTGCATGAATATGTCAATTGATGGTAACTTTTTCTACTAAGTTTAACCTTGTGGTTTTGGTTATGATTCATCAAGGAGAGGATTGAGTGGATGGTGCACAGGATTGTAGCTTGTGTGCACCAAGAGACTGGGATTTGTGAGGGTGTTTAAGGAATAGACCTCGCACACAGTAATAATGGAAGTGGTGCATGACACACATGTCGTTGTGCGCACAATTGTTTCTTGAAGTGAAGGCCAAGAACAATTACCTGAATTTGGGAAAGTGTTCTAATTTAGCAGCACGTTATTGTGCACCATTTGAAATCCTTGAAAGGATTGGTCATGTCACTTATATGCTTTCGTTTCCCGCATCCTTATGCATTCATAATGTTCTCCATGTGTCATTTCTTAAGAAGTATGTACATGATGCTAATCATGTCATTGATTGGAATATGATTCAGGTGGATCTAGAAGGCATATCTCAAGTGTGATTGATTTGCATATTGGATCAGAAAACCAAGTAGCTCTGGAATCGAGTCATGGAGATTGATAAAACAAAGAATCTTTGATACTAATTGATTTGAGCTAAACTACTCAACCTTGTCAATTTCGACTCAAAATGATAATAAATCTTGGGTGTCGGGCTCAGCCAAAAATGCACCTTATGACAAATTCAATTCAACTCAACTTGATTTCAAAAAGACAAGTAAACTTAAAAAATGACTATTTGCAAGTTACAATGAATTTTGATTATGAAGTTGAATTACTCTTCAAATTTGAATGTGTTGTCGATGCGTTTGAGTCTTGTTCTCCTTTGATTACGAGCTTGTCTTGTTCATTTTTTTAGTATTCTTTGTCAATGCTTGATTTGCATTACTTTTTCTTGAATGCATGTGCATGAGTAACATTGTGCTTGAGATTGTGTGTATTGCGTTAAATGCTCAAATTGTAAGTTTTTTTATGTCAAAACTAGACAGTAAACAATATAATCCTCCATGAAAATTTTACCACAACACACAACGCAAGGTGTACCTAAGATCCCCTTATTCAATTTTGGGTGGATCTAGGTCAAAAGAGCCAAATAAAATATGATTTTATTAATACAAATGTTACATGAATCTTTCAACTAAGGTTACTTTCTCTTCATTCTTCATATTTATCCGTAAATTGATTACCATTGAATGTTTACTAGCAATCTTTTACAATCTTGCGATATCAATTTTAAATTTAAGGCAACATGCCTCAAATGTGCACTAGTGGGTAAAACCCACTTATAACATGTGCATCAAAGGCAAAATTATTGCCCCCTTTATTCCATCCTACACACCTATGACAACATAAAAATGCCCCTTTTACAATAGCTTTAACAAAAGTCTTCAATTATCTTCATGTCTCACATACCATGTACCAAACAACCATGTTTGGTTTCCAATTTCATCACTTGCATTACTTAGGCTTTAAAGCACCTAGATGCGATAATTGTCTTTTTAGAACAATTAGCCCAACAAGTCAGCCTATTCACCCTTATACCTCCCACTTTATCAAAAAGCATTTAGGAGTTTCTATAAACACTTTTACACTAAAAAATATATATAAGAGGCATCTATTAAGTTGAGTAAAAAATCTCAGAAAATGTAACGACACTTCATGATTTCTTGACTGTGATTTCTTGACCTGGTCGTTTTGAGTTCCTAAAATCCAAGGCCAAGTGACCTAAGGGAAAATACATGAGGGACATGAATAACCTGGGAACACATCACACCATCTTGAAAAACTTGAAATTACGCAAACAAAAAGGGAGTAGTTCTTCAGACTCATAATTGATAATATAAATTATTTTGGGTTCACTATTTGGTGAATTCTTCTTTCGACATGGAAAAATATATATTGCCAAACAACTCAAGCTTAATTTTTTTTTATTCATTTGGCAGATAGAGTCCCCGTTGATCGCCTCTCTTTATTCCTGGAATAGATCATGATCAAGGGTGCAAAGGAGGAAAAATCATTTAATGAAGTTGAGTTATCAAAATTACAACAAGTTTTGGGCCTTACATTAGAGAAATTGGAGGACCACATTGATGCTTGCACTTTTACCTTTGAGCGGGCAACAATCCATTTTGTTTCTCAGCAATTTGAAGGATTACTGAAAGTTGGTGCAGTTGTGGACTCGAATGCAGGGGTTGTGGTACCAAATGTAGGTGTTGAAATAGATCAAAATGAAAGTGTGGTAGTTGAACCAAAATCAGGTTGATTGGTCGCACCAAAGGGGTTACTTGATCTAAACATTGTGAAATCTGATATCATAGAGCGACAGGGTTTTTCTCAACAGGAAACGATACCATAGAACACCAGCGAGCTGGACACATATATTTTGACAGATCAGACCATGAGGCGTGTTACAGATCCATAAGGTAAATATCCACAAGATCAAAAAAACTAAGAGACTTGGATATCTAGGTCAAGAAAAAAAAATGGGTGTGTCTATTAAGTTGTTTGGACTAGGCAGTGATCCTAGACAGGGATTATCCACTTGAAGGATGGGATCAACTTCCTTCTTTGCTTAGAATGCATCCATACGGTCCTTGAGTTATCTTCATACACAATTGATCAGACAGATGCGAATATTATCTTTGTTGCGTTTTGAAAATACAAATCTAAGAGCTCCGCAAAACAATATGAAGGTCACGGTGTGTGTTTTCTTTCACAAAGAAATTTGAACCAACAAAAATCCCCGCAAATAAGAAACGTCCAGCGTCATGAAAATGTGAGTGGCATTCGGATCACAGAGCTCTATCTTTGGAAATACATAAACCGTGCATTCTTCGTTGTTCTGGAAGATTGGGCTTCTTGGGTAGGAGTGCTCATCAAGTGACTTGATCGGATCTTTGTGAGAAAAATCATTGTTAAAAAACTTATTACATTTCATTGCCGATTTTTTTTATAATTTGTCCACAAAAATACACGACACATCTCTGGGATGCCTCATATCAACGCCAAAATTCACGAGAGATCATGCT
Source organism: Picea sitchensis (assembly GCA_010110895.2). Lineage (NCBI taxonomy): Eukaryota > Viridiplantae > Streptophyta > Pinopsida > Pinales > Pinaceae > Picea > Picea sitchensis. The sequence continues at coordinate 104,120 of SNQJ01S0058062.1, read as the reverse complement.
CCACACTTTTTTAGCTCATAAAGCAGGCCCAGATGGATAATCAAGGTGATTGCAGTGCCAATCTAAAGTTGCGGGTTTAAGCACAACCATATAATCATATCTAGAAGAACTATAGTGCCAATCTGGATATTATAGGCATGATATGAAGTGAAAAATCAGCAAGGCCAACAATGCTACAAGCGTTCTACGCTCAATGATTTGTTCATGTGCCAGACCGAAGCACTAGAACTAGAATGCACCAGATCTTTAACATCTCATTGATACACCTCCAATTATAGATATCAACTGAAAATT
>SNQJ01S0058062.1:80899-101672 GCA_010110895.2 Picea sitchensis | reverse complement strand
GGTGGTATTCTCCGGTGGTTCCCATCCTAACATGGAACGTTTGTGTTAACTCTAACACCCCTTGCTCCAAACCAGTGACCGCCTAGGCCCCCCTCCGAGTAAACCACCATACTAGTTTCCTATACCACCGTCGCCTCATGACGTCACACTCCAATACCATTGTTTATAAGTCATGCGTTGTTATTCTGCCATCATACCTTTTCCCCCCAATCACCCATCACACATCACATCCCATTCACTTGTCCTCCACTCCCTATCCTCCACGTCACCCTCACGAACCCATTACCTATCTGTTACCCTCCACCTCATCCCTGAGATATCCGTAGGCCAATCAATGCTGCCAAAGATATCCGTTAAACCTGCTGACTTCTCCCTCGTGCCCCAATGGATACCCGTTCGTACAGATAATCCTGTTTTTCATCATTCATGATCCAGACGCCACCGAAATCATCGTCCTCTTCACCTTTTCGCTTTCAACCACCATTAATCTCTGGACATTACATTCAACGTCGTTCTCTTTCGGACTTTTGTAGGTACCTGTCGAAGTGATGGCACCAAAGTCCAAACACTCAGAGATCGATGAAAATCCATTCCTCTAGCCTCTTGTCGACCTCGAACGAGTCCCTCTGGCCGACAAATATTACTTGATCTCAGAACCCAAATGTGCATTCGATTTTGTTGATTTACACTCATGGTTAAGAGACACCTTCCTAGACCAGACTGATGAAATTGGACTCTGGGAGTCCAATCTCCCACTGTATCTTTTTCCCCAAATTCATCATTTCCCCAAGTTCGCCCTCAAGTGCCAGGCGCATTATCTTCCCAATCAAACAACTATCATTTCATCGTCCAGAGAGACCCTTTTCACCATCACACCTAAGGCCATTGATTAGATGATGCAAATACCTAGAGACGAATCCATTTCCCCTTTTACCATTGATATTCTAACTAAAATATACCATAAATTGTCCTTTCCCCAGAGAGTGCAGATTTTTGTGCTTTTCCTCCACAAGAGTGTCCAATTTCCCAAGAAAAATCCCCCCTACTATTCCTACATTTTCTCAGCAAAAGGTAACCAAGTCATTTCATCCATGTGTTGTCAGCTTGGGTACTATTTAGACAAATGGGTGGACGAAACCATCCTGGGTTTCTTGTCCATTTTCTCCACTGAAGAGAAATCCACCACCCAATTAAACTTTAGCCAATTTTTGGCTGATAACATTCACGAGCAACTTTTCAAACTTCCCATCGAAGGAATGTTCTGGTATTCATCAATACTGGCCTACATGTTCTTGTTTTTCCAGTCAAAGAAGTTTTCTTTTATCCTATAGAAGCTCGACACAGATGGAAATCCACAGCTAGTTACAGCCTGAACATTGTTGGTAAGGAGGAACTCGTCTGAGTTCAGTTTTAAGCATTTCGTCGACCAATTTTACCATTCAGTGGTAAGAATGTTAAGCAGGAAGAACCCAGAATAAACGAAGAGATTCAAAGGATCCTGCACCTATCAGACCTTTCTAAAATAGGGGATTGGTATTTATACTAGGACCACATAGAGATCAAAGTCTATGGTTCTGATTTGCCCCCCTAAAAGCTACCAAAGTTCCCGCCTGTCAGGATATTTCCCCTGGAATACATCATACAAATGATCAACTCTGATGACATTCATTTTGTGGCCTTGAAAAAGAAACAACAGCTCAGGATTAAAGGTTAAATAGGTTCTTTCATCTGTAATAGCAGAGCGACAGGTGAAGAATCAAACAAGTTGTTACTGGAGATGAAGTTCAAGCAAATTTTCCCATGGCATTATGATCCTTGTGGTATCATCACAGAAACCTGACTAAGGAATAAAATATCTCCATATGCTCATGTTCCCAAACCAGATATTGAGAAGTTCATGAAATAGAAAGAGTGGGAGGAGAACACCTTGATAGATATTGAACAACAACCCGCTTCTTCCAGTATTGCAAAGACTGATACCCCTCACGCACCAGCATAGAAAAGAACCAGGAAAGATGTATCTCCCTCAGTCACTAAAGTCTCAGCAGATGATTTCCAGGTTTATAGAAAAATGCCCAAGACCAGTCATACACCTGTTAGGTTTGGTGGAGAAGAGACTCAGTCTACTACAGTCATGGAAGGGGAACATTCTCCATTTTCCTCAGGAAGCCAGTCGACGATGTCCACCTCCTCGTCGAAGAAGTAGGGTGATACAACATTAATGACCAGGGCCACACAGGAGCCTGTAGGGCTAAACCTCTTTGAGAAATATAACCTGATTAAGAAGAAAAATGAGATGTCGATGAATAGTACCTATGCTCAATTTTGGAAACAAGCATCCACAGCTCATCATAGACTATTATCCACCTTTGATACAGAAAAGGGGAGAATGCATATGGCCTACTTGCAGGCACATGTACCTAAGCCCAAAACAATTTCTAATTATGAAAGGGAAACATTCAAGTTCGATGCTACATACGTACATACGACTGATCAAATGGACTTACACAGACAGACTGGAGAAATGATTTTCTCCACCTTGGTGAACACCTCGACGAATGCAACAAAGCTACAGGTTTCTTTGAACAATGTCCAGACTCAACTGAAGCTGGAGAAGGTGTCATCTTTGGCAAAGGATAACAAAATTAAGTCCCTGGAAGAACTGGTGCTCAAAATTGGGTATGATCCGGCTAATATCAAAGCAACAGAAGAGATGATAAAAAAAAGAATGCTCAAATTAAAGAAATGGAAGCCAAGTTGGAGAAGATAGTTAAGGAGAAGGAGCAGAATGTGCCAATGGCAGTCATACCATTGAACGCAGTCCTAATCACAGGAGTTAGAACATTAACAACAACATCAACTACCACAGGGGAAATTCCACCCGCAATATCAGTGACAACTCCATATGCAGCAGACCAATTGGCAAAAGCGATGGAAGATATGACTCTACAACGGGTAGAAATCAGAAAACTGCAAGAAGAGATTCAAAATATCCAAAAGTTGAATTCCACATTCCAGGCCAGCTACAACATTGAGAGGCATAAGTCAAACAAACTCAAACAGGAACTGCAACAGCTGTAGAAAGAAACAATCATGGATAAGAATTTGTCAAAGTCTAAAGAAAATATTTGGATGGACATATGTCAATCAGTGACATAGATTTGGTCCCTGATACAAACCATGTTTTAACAACATGATCTAGTGTAGAGAGCCAAACAAGCAATCGACAGGATAAAGGGATAACTGGGAGAAATGCCTACATAGGCCAACGAGATAATCAAATTCTTAAATTCTAAATCAAAAGAAGAGTTGGAAGCCCTGCAAATTGAGGATAGGACTGAAACAATTCTTGAAGTTAAGAGAGTCTTGACCAAGAGGGGACTAGTGTTGAAAATCGAGGAGAGAGTTCAGGCAATGGACGTCGCGATACAAAGGTTTTTCAACAAGACTGAATCTTTGCAGAAGAAAGGTCCCCCAAGTTTATTTGTGATTAATAATAAGTTGATTACTCTCTCATATTATAAACAAAATATTCTCATAGTGGCAAAGGATGGGTCCAAGTTCACATGCATAAAGGAAACATCACGGGCAAAGAATTCTTGGAAACTCTGAGATTAAACCTGAGTATTCAACAAGAGATAAAGTATCTTTCATCACCAAACCCACCTTCACTAAGTACACAGAGACGGATGAGGTGTACCGAAGGCTGCTCAAAGTCAGCATCCCCAGTCAGCAGAGATGGGACAACCTATGTGACTTGATCAACTAAAAAGATGATGTGGATGTACAAATCAACATGCGGAGTAGTCAAAGTCAAGTTGATGACTCACCAACAACATTTACGAAATCAGCTCAAAGAAATCTGACATATCATTAGCAGTTCCTACAATTTTGTATTTTGTTATCTAGTTAGTTAGATTCAGATTCTACCACGTCCTGATCATTAATGACATGATCAATTGTATTTTTTCTTATAAATACTTCAAACTTTGAAGTATTGGGGGTTGATCTTTACGCCCAAGCAAGTTGTAAATTGTAATATTTTTGAAGAGATCTACCAGTAATAAAAAGGGACGATTCACATGATTCCTACGTATTTTATGTTGGTGATGTTTACTCCTCTTCATTGAATGGTTTATCTTACTTCGTTATCATCTTGTTTTCTATATCTCATCATTTAAAATAAGTTAAAATTGCAAAATTTATCTTCGTATACTCTGTTTCTAGATTTTAAAGATCTAAGTGTTTATCTTTTGATACTGTGATAAAGAAATTCTTCAATGCTTCTTTGTTGTAGTTGATCATCTCATCTATTTTTGCTATCCATCACTTTAAATTCTCAAGGATCCAACATTAACATTATTTTTCCCTGTGAAGAGACCTAATAAAATATGTTCTCAGATCTCAAACCTTAACAGAGACCCCATAGCCCAATGGATGCGTAAGCAATATTTTAGCCATTTTATAAAAAAAAACAACACAGTCCCATTTATTTAACTAGCCTAATATCTTAAACCTGAAACCTATCTAAATATTACAGAGAGATCCCTCTCTGAAACTGGCAGAGCTATATCCCAATTTCGAAGTGGTTGGATAAAGTTACCTATGATAAATTTCTTGTACCTTCCAACAACCTATGGGAATTTATAGATTGATAACATAATGGCGACCATACTGGGGATCTGAACAAAATTTCTATCCTACGATTTATTTTTCCTAGATAAAGAAAACTTTGTTTCTGAATGAATAATAAAATCTAACTTTTAAAGAGATAATGTTCAGAGGTTGTTAAAGTTTGTATATATTAGTTTAGATTTCTTAAAAAATTAAAAATTTAGGCTCCTAAAAAAGTTTACACTAGGTCTCACCTCGATCCAGAACTTGCGACAGCAGTAGACGATCCAAAAAAAGTTACTCAGAAAGAAAAAACATTGTAGAAGGTTATGGGAGTCACAGTCCTCTTCATAGGTCCAATTATCTCCCAGAGAAGTTGGTTTCCATTCAGGATCTTGAGTTTGAAATATCCTTTGAACAAAGCCTTTTTAGAACCAAATCTGACATCTTTGTAAGTGAGACAATCCTAGATCAAACCATCCTACAACCCAGAACCCCTGAAATACTTTCTAAAAAATCATAATTTGATCTTCAAGAATTCAACAAGTTAGAAGATTTAGTAGCAAATATCAGGCTTTGTACCAAGCTCACTTTCAACAGTCTGTAGAAATTTCTGCCTTGACTATTGTTGCAGCCTCCATCAAACATCAAATAATTCACTCTACATCCCCTAGCCCTGCCTCTTCTACTTCTTTTGTCACTTCTCCTCAAATCACACAAGTTGTTGTTCAACCTCCTCCACCAATCATTGCAGCAAGATATTCTCCCTTGGTGTTGGCTGCTCCTTTACATGCCATGCCTTAGGACTATCAAACTAGACTTCCTTAGTTTGATGGTACTGGTCCTCTAAATGCACAACAACATGTTGATAAGATGAATGATTATTTTGATTTGCAAGAAGTTGATGAAGCAGATGTCCAGATGAGAATTTTTGCACAGAGTTTGACCGGAGAAGTCAAAAGATGGTTCAAAGCGCTACGCCTTGATACCATAGTTGAAATTGCTGCTTTCTAGCAGATTTTCCTTGATAGATGGGAGGTAAAGAAAAATCCTCTCCAGATTTTATCAGAATATGAGAATATCAAAAGGAATCAAGGGGAAACAATACAGGATTACTGCATTCGTTTCAACAATATTTATAACACACTTCCAGCTGATATTAAACCCCCACAAGGTTTGGCTTTAATCAAGTTCCATGATGGATTTGATGTTGATATGTCATATCAACTAAGGGAAAGGAATTATGTCACTCTAGAAGACATGCAAAAAAGTGAAGTAAGCGTAGAAGCAAATCTATTAGCCAAAAGAGCCAAGCAAAGAACAAAGAGAAGGGTTACAATCAAAGAAGAGCCTTCCACGTCTTCTTCATATGCTAAACTAGATTCCATAGTCAGAGGTATGGAGAGAATGATGGAAATACTAACCATCATTGACAAGAATCCACCCAGAGAAAATCAGCCTTCCCCTTAGATCAGAAATCCAAACTTCAGAAGGAACCCTCCCTAGATTAGACAGAGGGATCTGAGAGATAAAAGAGAGAAAAGGGGGCCTAATCATCAGATTATACCACCTCTTTAGGATAATAATGATGATGATGGGGAGGAGGTAATCGAATAATTGGATGATACTCACATAAACCTCATGGGTGTTCACGATGGTAACTCCATTTTTCTTACTCAGGAAGAACAAGATATTTTTCTCCTCTTACAAACAAAGGTGAATGAGGAGGAAGAGGAAATAGAACAACATGCCTTTTAGAATTCTATAATGGAGGTGCACAGACAGTGCAGAGCCGAAGCAAAACTTCCACTACTTTCATCTTGGAAGGGGAACTAGCCAAATTGAAAATTCCTATTCCCCTGTCCGAACTGATGAGAAAAACCACTTACAGGTCGCAGGTGATTAAAGAATTAAGAATTGAACCAAAGATAGGTACAAAAGCATTGAATATTGGATCAGGAACACACTCAGACACCGTAAATCTTACTGATGATCAACCTGAGTTGTTGTTCGGTCCTGAAGTGAGTGGAAAAACTGATAATGGTTTTGTTCCCCCTTTCTATATCAGTCTGGATATCCATGAAAAAATCTTACACAACGCTATGCTTGATTCCAACGCCTCTCACAACCTGATGTCCAAAGTTGTGATGGAGAAGTTGGGGCTTGATGTCACTAGAACCTACAAGGACTTGCATTCTTTCAATTCTAGCAAGGTTGAATGTATAGGGCTAATTAAATATTTATGTATCACCCTAGCTCAAATCCCATCAAAAAGTATGGTGATGGATATTGTGGTTGCAGACATTCCCCCGAAATATGGTATGTTGTTATATAGATCTTGGGGAGCTAAGTTGAAAGGCACTTTGCAGTTAGATGTGTCTTATGATACTGTCCCAGTATTTAGACAACAAAGAAGACTGTACAGAGAGACTTCGATGAAGTTTATGGTCAACAGTTAGGAAAAACCACATAACTACCCATTATACTCTGCACACTCCGATCTGGATTCATTCATATTGTACAATGATGGTGACCTATATAATCAAATTGCTTAGTTTGAAGATGATGCACCTAACATGCAAGAAGATAAAACAATCACCGAGGTAAAGAACACTGCAACAGTAGAAAGTGATGAGCTACTAGCCGATTTCTGGAGTATGGATTTTGATGGAGCTGTGAGAAAAGAGGGAGATGGAGCTGGAGTTTGGTTGCATAATCACAAATCAAGTTATTTAGAAAGCCACTCTTACAAATTGAATTTCCAATGCACTAACAACATAGCTGAGTATGAAGCTTTAATGCTCGGCCTGAAACTATTGAAGAAGGTTGGTGCCAAAAAAATTATGGTAAGAGGTGATTCTGAACTGGTCATTAAACAAATTAAAGGTGAGTATTCAGCTAAGAATCCTAGACTTGGAGCCTATAGAAATGTTGTTTTATATTTTTTAGAATGTTTCACTGAAATTGACTTGCAAGTAATGCCCATAGGCCAGAACATACTGGCATATGGATTGGCTACGTCAACATCTACATGCAAAATACCTTTCTGTCCCACTCGCCAATACACAATAGAGGTGAAGTGCGGACCAATTATACTAGATAACATCAGATACTGGCATGTATTTGGAAATGACGGTCAAATTGAGGACTTCCTGCAATGTAAGAATGATTTCAAATGTACAAATATAGATTTAGAGAATGATGATGACAATGTAAATATATCAGTTTTTGAAAATGATAGTGTAAATAAAGTAGATTTAGATGAAATGAATAAAAATGATGAAGACTTTGATGTTTTTCATTTGAAAAACAATGTTTTACCTAGAGGTTTGGTCCTATTAGAAGACCTATTTGATTTTAATGATGTAGCAAAAAGCCCAAGATTGAAGCTAGTGGTAAAGAGGCCGAAGAGTGTAACATAGGAACAGAGGAAAAACCCAAGATGATAAAACTTTCCAAATCTTTACCCCCTGAGCAAAAACACAAATACATTGAACCTTTTAATGAATATGTTGATGTGTTCGCTTGGGGTTATGAGGATTTAAAATCTTATGACACAAGTATCATACAACATAGAATTCCAATAAAATAAGAACACAAAACTTTTAGGCAGAAACTTAGGAGAATCAATCCCAAGTTACTCCCCCTTATAGAAAAGGAAACTAAAAAGATGTATGATGCCAAAGTTATAGTCCCCTTGAGATTTTCCAAATGGGTTTCTAATTTGGTTCCTACCAGAAAGAAGACTGGTGAAATCAGTCTTTGCATTGATTTTAGAAACCTGAAAAAGGTTTCCCTCAAAGACAATTAACCTTTGCCTAAAATGGACCACATCTTACAAAAGGTAGTTGGGGCCAGTAGGATCTCCTTACTAGACGGTTTCTCGGGTTATAACCAAGTCCTTGTCCACCTAGATGACCAGGAGAAAATAACCTTCACCACACCTTGGGGAACTTTAATGTATGTGAAAATTCCCTTTGGTTTGATGAATGTTGGCGCCACTTTCCAAAGAGCAGTGGATATTTCATTTGTGGATGAACTTGGAAGATTTATAGTCATATATCTAGATGACGTGAATGTCTACTCCAAATCGAACAAGGAACCTTTACAACATCTCAAAAGAGTGTTTGAGAAGTGTAGAAAATTCGAGATTTCATTGAATCCCAAGAAGACCCTTTTCGGTTTAGAGGAAGGTAAGATGTTGGGGCACATAATCTCTAAAGATGGAATTAAAATAGACCTCGACAGAATAGAGGCCATCCAGAAAGTGGAACACCCTAGGAATATCAAAGAATTGCAATCATTCATTGGTAAAATAATTTTCCTAAGAAGATTCATACCCAACTTGGCTGAACTTCTCAGAAACATCACAAATATGATGAAAAAAGACACCAAAATAAGATGGAACACCGAGTATAAACAATCATTTGAGAAAGTAAATCATGCTCTCACACAAGCCCCGGTTTTGATCAGTGCAGATTACACCAAAGATTTCTTTTTGTTCTCTTTCTCATATGAACATACCATCGTAGCAGTACTATTGCAGAAAAACAACAAAGGGTACGAGAAACCCATAGCCTTTTTCAGCAAATATTTGAGAGATGTTGCGTTGAACTACAATATAATGGAGAAACAAGCCTTTTCCCTAGTAAAGGCCATAAAATATTTCAGAGTCTATATTCTCCATTCTCACACAATTACCTATGTTCTGAATGTTGTGGTAAAGGATATCCTAACTCGGGATAATCCAGATGGTAGGAGAGGAAAGTGGATTGTTGTTATTCTGGAATATGATATAGAGATAAAACCCACTAAACTGATCAAAGGTCAGGGTTTGGCCAAACCAATGGTTGAATCTAGTTTTCATTCTTTAGACATTAATTTTCTGGTTGCAGTTGACGAGCAAGAAGAGCAGGCGACTCCAAATGTAAAAGAGATATTCTTAAACTCTCCTTGGTATGCAGACCTCATTTTTGTACTTCATAACTTACAATATCCTCCTGGTCTAACTAAGACCAAAGCTAGATTTATTAAACTGAAATCATTGAAATATTGTATTCTAGATGGAAACCTTTATTGCAAAGATCCTGGAGGTATCTTGCTTAATTTCCTATTGAAGGATGAAGCTGACAGGGTATTGCAGGATTTCCATGCAGGGGATTGTGGCATGCATCTAAGTTGGAAGACCACAACTAACAAGATTCTCAGAGATGGTTTTTATTGGCCCACATTGTTTGTTGGTGTGCATCAAAGAGTCACCTCATGCCACAAATGCCAAGTTTTTGAAGGTAAAAGGAAGCTTTTTCCTCTACCCATGAAACCCATCTTAGTTGAAGCTCCATTCTAACAATGGGGTTTAGACTTTATTGAAGAGATACACCCACCCTCTTTGGGCCAACATAAGTGGATCCTCATGGCCACAGACTACTTCATGAAGTGGATCGAAGTTGTACCATGCAGGCAAGCCACTGACTCTGTCATCATTAATTTTTTGGAAACTAATATTTTGTCTCGTTTTGGATGCCCTAGGAAAATCATAATTGACAATGCAGCGGCCTTGAGATCCAAAAGACTTATAGATTTTTGTAGCTAGTACCACATTACTTTGGGACACTCAACAACTTATTACCCTCAAGGAAATGGGTTGGCTGAGTCCTCAAATAAAATTCTGGTGAATATCATTAAGAAAACGCTACAAGAGAACAAGAAGTCATAGCATAATAAGTTAGTTCATGCGCTCTGGGGTGATAGACTGAGCACCAAAATATCAATTGGTATGTCCCCATACCAGTTGGTATATGGTACTGAGGTAATTTCCTCTTCTTCTTTGGGGATCCCTGTTATGAAACTATTGCAGGAAGTGCAAGCAGAGCCAAATGATACCCAAAGAAGAATAAATTAGATGATCCAGTTGCAGCAATCTAGAGAAGAAGCATATAACAAGACTCAGGTTATCCAGGAAGGTATCAAAAATATTTATGACAAGAGAACTAAAGAGGATGATTTTGAGTTGGGTGATTTGGTGCTGAAGTGGGATTCCAGAAATGAGGATAAGGGTAAACATGGAAAGGTTGATAGCTTGTGGAAATTCCCTTACATCATTCAGGCATTCAGAGGAAATAACACATTTTTTCTCAAAGACAGTGATGGAACAGACCTGCCAAGTGGACCTGTAAATGGAAGGATTTTGAAACATTATTTACCACCCCAATAAAAATCCTAACCACCCATTTCCACTGTACAAACCATTTCTTTTACATTCAGTTTATGTGTGGGTGATGTTGGTCAGATGGTTGAAGCTCCCAGAGAAGGCCCTAAGCCACTGACTAGTGCCACCAATTTTTCAAAATAAAATAAATCAAGTTGCATAAGAAGCAATGGAGAAAATATTTCAAGACATCAGGAAGCAGGTTCTTGGCACCTCACAAGGATATCACCATCCCCAGGTGGAGCCACTGTTATAACCCTATGTTTCATAGGATCAACTGGTGACTGGAAATTTTTTGCTCTTGTTGTATTTTTGGTTGTAAATAATATTTCATTCTGCAAATAATTTATAGAAGAAAAGAAAAAGGAAAGAAAAGAAAAATAAAAGAAAAGAAAAAGAAAAGAAAAGAAAAAGAAAGAAAGAATAAAAGAGGGTATGAAAAGAAAAGTGATGAACCCCATGCAATAAGAATGTATTGATCCATACAGTCTAACCATGGTCAAGTCTTTTGAATTTATGCTGATAGAATTAGTGAATAAAGCTTGGCTAAACTGTTTAATCTTAGCCAAGGTAGTTAGGTTAGCTAGTGAATAAATTTGATCAAACTGTTTAAACTTGATCAAATAGCCCCAGGGTAGAGTAATTTTTAGGCCAACAGTCACATATGGGTTAATTGTGTTAGGTAAATATATTAGGAAATAGATTAGTTGGTTTTTCTTTCAATAAAACAAGCATAAATTTGGATGAGATTCTTTGTTTTGATGTTAGAAGGTTGTGTTCTAACCCCTTGGTGGAAAAATAAAAAGAAGCAGCGCAAAAAACCCATAAAATGGCGCCATTCTAAGTTTTATGCAAGGTAATATGAGTCGTGCTCTATGATTAAACGATGTGCCTAGATCAACAGCTGAGAAAATGACACTCAGATCTACAACCGACATGTAATATCAGACCCCCTCGATCGTTCTCCCTTTAATGGAGGGGGGGGTCCGATTTGGTGGTATTCTCCGGCGGGCCCCATCCTAATGTGGTGCATTTGTGTTAACTCGGACCCCCTTTCTCCAAACAAGTTACTGCCTACCCCCTCCCGTCCGAGTAAACTGCCATACCAATTTCCCATACCACCGCCGCCTCATGACGTCACACTCCACTATTGTCGCTTATAAATCATGCGTCGTTATTCTGCCATCGTACCTTTTTCCCCCAATCACCTGTCACACATCACATCCCATTCATTTGTCCTCCACTCCCTATCCTCCACATCACCCTCATGAACCCGTCACCTATCTATTACCCTCCACTCCATCCCCAAGATATATGTAGGCCAATCAATTCGGCCAAACATATTCGTTAAACCTGCTGACTTGTCCCCCGTGCCCCAACGGATACCTATTCATCCAGATAATCCATTTTTTCACCATTTCTTCACCATTCATGATCCAAACGCCTCTGAAATCATCGTCCTCTTCACCTTTTCTCTTTCAACCACCATTAATCTATGGACATTACAGTCGACGTCGTTCTCTTTCAAACTTTTGCAAGTACTAATCAAAGTGATGGCACCAAAGTCCAAACACTAAGAGATCGATGAAAATCCATTACACCCGCCACCCGTCGACCTTGACCAGATCCCTCTGGCTGACAAAGATTACCTGATCTCAGAACCCAAATGCAAATTTGATTTTACTGATTTAGACTCATGGTTCAGAGACACCTTCCTAGACCAAAGTGACGAGATTGGACTCTGGGAGTCCAATCTCCCACTGTATCTTTTTCCCCAAATTTATCATTTCCATGAGTTCTCCCTCAAGTACTAGGTGCATTATCTTCCCAATCTGAGAGCTATCATTTCATCGTCCGGAGAGACCCTTTTCACCATCACACATGAGGCCATTGATCAGATGATGCAAATACCTAGATCCGAATTTGCTTCCACTTTTACCATTGAGATTCTAACTGAAATATACCAGAAATTGTCCTTTCCCCAGAGAGAACAAATTTTTGAGCTTTTCCTCCCCGAGAGTGCTCAATTTCCCAAGAAAAATCTCCCCTACCATTCCTCCATTTTCTCAGAAAAAGGTAACCAAGTCATTTTATCCCTATGTTGTCTACTCGGGTACTATTCAGACAAATGGGTGGACGAACCCATCCTAGTTTCTTGTCCATTTTCTCCACTGAAGAGAAAGCCACCACTCAGTTCAACTTCAACCAATTTTTGGCTGATAACATTCACGAGTAAATTTTCAATTTTCCCACCGAAGGAATGTTTTGGTATTCATCAATACTGCCCTACATGTTCTTGTTTTTCCAGTCAAAGAAGTTTTCTTTTCTCCTACAAAATCTCGACACAGATGGTAATCCACATCCGGTTACAACTTGGACATCATTGGTAAGGAGGAACTCGTTTGAGTTCATTTTTAACGTAAGCATGTTAAGCGGCCTAGAAGAGCCCATAATAAAAAAAGAGATTCAAAGGATCCTGCACCTATCAGACCTTGCTAAAACAGAGGATTGGTATTTATACCAGGACCACACAGAGATCAGAGTCTATGGGTGTGAGTTGGCCCCCTACAAGCTGCCAAATTTCTTTCCTGTCAAGATATTTTCCCTGGAATACATCAGACAAATGATCAACTCTGATGACATTCATTTTATGGCCTTTAAAAAGAAACAACAGCTCAGGATTAAAGGTCAAATAGGTTCTTTCATCTGCAATAGTAGAGCGACAGGAGAAGAAGCAAACAAGTTGTTACTAGAGATGAAGTTCAAGCAAATTTTTCCATGGCATTACGATCCTTGTGGTATCATCACAGAAACCAGACTAAGGAATAAAATCTCTCCATACGCTCATGTTCCCAAACCAGAGATTGAGAAGTTCATGAAGCAGAGAGAGTAGGAGGAGAACACTCTGATAGATATCAAACAACAACCCCATTTTTCCAGTATTACACGGACGGATACCCCTCAGGAACCAGTAGAGAAAATACCTAGGAAATATGTATCTCCCTTGGTCACTGAAGTCTCAGCAAATGATTTCCGGGTTTACAGAAAAAGTCCCAAGACCAGTCATACACCTAACAGGTCTAGTGGAGAAGAGACTCAGTCTACTATAGTCATGGAAGGGGAACATTCTCCATTTTCCTCAGGAAGCTAGCCGACGATGTTCACCTCCTCATCAAAGAAGCAGGGTGATACAACATTAGCAACCAGGGTTGCACAGGAGCCTGCAGGGATGAAACTTTTTTAGAAATATAACCTGATTAAGAAGAAAAACGAGATGCTAATGAATAGTACCTATGGTCAATTTTGGAAACAAACATCCACAATTCAACATAGACTACTATCCGCCTTTGATACAGAAAAGAGGAGAATGCACATGGCCTACTTTCAGGCACAGGTACCTAAGCCCAAAACAATTTCTGATTATAAAAGGGCAACATTCGAGCTCGATGTTGCAGACGTACATACGGATGATCAGATGGACTTACAAAAACAGACTGGAGAAATTCTTTTCTCCACCTTGGCGAACACCTCCATGAACGCAACAAAGCTACAGGTTTCATTGAACAATGTCCAGACTTAGTTGAAGATGGAGAAGGTGTCATCTTTGGTAAAGGATAAGAAAATTAAGTCCCTGGAAGAATGGGTGCTCAAAATTGGGTATGATCTGGCCAATATCAAAGAAACAAAATAGATGATCAAAAAGAAGAATGTTGACATAGCTTCTCTGAGGAAACAATTGAAAATATCCGCTACTGAGGATCCACAAGCTAAAGAGATGGCTGAGACTGAAGGCCAAAAAGAGGAGATGTTGAAGTTGATCATGGAGCAGAACACTCAAATTAAAGAAATGGAAGACGAGTTGGATAAGCTAGTTAAGGAGAAGGAGAAGAATGTGCCAATGGTATTCATACCATTGAATGCAATCCCGATCACAGGAGTCAGCACAGCAACAACAACATCAACTACCACAACGGAAATTCCAGTAGCAACATCAGTGACAACTCCAGATGCAGTAGACCAATTGGCAAAAGCGATGGAAAATATGACTCTGCAAGGGGTAGAAATTACAAAACTGCAAGAAGATATTCAAAATATCCAAAATCTAAATTCCACATTCCAAGCCAGCTACAACACTGAGAGGCATAAGTCAGACAAACTCAAATGGGAACTGTAGCAGCTGCATAAAGAAACAGTCATGGCTAAGACTCTGTCAGAGGCTAAAGAAAATATTTGGATGGACATCTGTCAATCAGTGACAGAGATTTGGCCCCTGATACAAATCATGTTTGAACAACATGATCTAGTGTAGAGAGCCAAACAAGTCATTGAAAGGATAAAGGGAGAACTAGGGGAAATGCCTACAGAGGCCAACAAGATAATCAAATTCTTAAACTCTAAATCAAAAGAAGAGTTGGAAGCCCTGCAAATTGAGGACAGGACTGAAACAATTCTTGAAGTTAAGAGAGTCTTGACCAAGAGGGGACTAATGTTGCAACTCGAGGAGAGAGTTCAGGCAATGGACGTCACAGTACAAAGGTTTTTCAGCAAGACTGAATCTTTGCAAAAGAAAGGTCTCCAAAGTTTATTTGTGATTAATAATAAGTTGATTACTCTCTCATATTATAAACAAAAGAATATCATATTGGTGAATTATGGGTCTAAGTTCACAGGCATAAAAGACAACATCATGGGCAAAGAATTCTTGGAAACTCTGAGATTAGACCTAAGTATTCAACAAGAGATAAATTATATTTTCATCACCAAACCCACCTTCACTAAGTACACAGAGTGATAACATGTTATACAACAAGAATACAATGAGCTTCAACAACTTCAACAATACTAACTTCAGCTTGGTTCAACAACCTCTAAAATGGCATAATTTACAAGTTTTATAAATGAAGTGGCTTCTCAAGCCTTCTATCCTAACTACCTACTGCTATCACATCGAAATCAAGCATCCTACTGCTAGGCTAGCTATGAATTAATGAGAATTTACAATATGGATCAGGATCCATGATCAACATCTGTACAATATCTCGATACATTAAAGAAGTCACATTCCACTAGGATCTCCTGAAATGGCTTCAGCCTCTAAACATTAAAGATCATTCATTACATCATTTTCACAAATTCAAAATTCAAAAATGTGCCTCCTCCTTTGAGAATCCAAATCAGCTTCCATTTACATGCAGGATGATGCGTTGTCCTCCTGCCCGACCTCCTTTTAATGATGATGGCAATTCTCCTGCATCAATAATTCTATTGTCAAGAGTTGAGTTGACAGACCATGAGAAGTCTCTCTAGGTGAGAGACTGGATGTTGTGGAGTGGTTATCAAATCCATGGGCATACTCTCCAGGAGAGAGTTTTTGCTGAGAGTTTCTCCCTAGTGTGTCGAGCATTAATCGCAGGGTGTTATCGGGATTATTGTTAAGTGCGAACACAAATCAATCCCCCTAGCTTCACTATGAAACATCTCCACACAGAAATGAGGCATCTCCACACCCTGCATATAGAGAATCCTGCGAAAATCCTCCTTAATAGGGTTTTTACAAAGGAAAATACAACTTCTTGTCTCGTGAAAAGTTATTCTCCCTTATTTCTTCAGGAATTCAGGCCATTGACCCCTCTAAAGGCAACATATAGGTTTACATCATTAATGGTCATAGGGATGACTAAAATAATGTGTAACAAAGAGCTCCTAAAAGTATGAAGTTGGAACAGAGTGATAGCTGAAATACTTTGTCGAGTGTGTGTAGGGAACAAGGAACACGTCAAATGACTCAAAGCATAAATGCCGACATGCAAAGATCCATGTCAAGTAAGACAGGTCATGGCCACCAAACATACACTGTGGATCCATGCCAATATGACTCAAATATGAATATAGCCACCAAAAATACATTATGGATCTATGTGTTAAAGACTTGAATTTGAACATAGCCACGAGACATACAATCTGGATCTATGGAACAATATAATCTGAATATACTCCAACACAACCTAAATTTGTTAGAAAAGATTCAGGGTCTTCATCTCCACCACTCTATAGTACGAATCTAACCTTGTGAATACATGTGCTGAAGTCGAACATGGTAGAAACCACTTGATTACTGGTCATTAGTGTATACCATTAATAAGTGTGAGGAAAATCACCATTGATGTCAATGACTCCCAAGGTACACTAGTACAATCCAACAATGTGAATCAATGAGCTAAAGTTGAACATTCGACGGAATCTCCCGATTAGGGGTCAATAATGAAAACCCACTGTCGAAAGCGAGGAAACCTGCCATTGAGGCATGCAAGTTCCAAGGCACCAATTAGTTTCTAAGTCTAATTCCTGGATAATGAGTTGAATACGACAGGAAAAGACTTGTCACATGAGGGCCTTAAAGTATCCCCCATCAATGACACAAAATAGGTAAAAATATTTGAAGTAGATCCGAGTAATAAGAAATTCAGTACTGACTCAGGGACAACCGACGCAATAGAAGGCTTAAGGACTGCAGAAATGGTCGTTGCAATATAAGTCTTTCTGGGTTGAACTTCTCTTTGAACATATTGACGACACGACAATTGTCTTGGACACACTGACTCAACAACAGGGATCACAGACTAATTTGTAATATTACAAAGGAGTATGATAAAGGGACAAGTGGATTTTCCAACCTAGACACAAAGTGAGTGAAAGGGTGTCATGTTCAAAAGAAACTCTTCCATAGAATATAGGTTTAGACACATTTCTTTCCCAATTTCCCCCCCACCATTTCTGGTGAGTACCTCTTTATTTTTACACAAGCTTGAGGAGGATAACATATGCTTGAACTTTAAGCTCATCCTTCGGATAAGTCCCCCAGAGTATAATTAAAGAACCCTAGGAAGGAATGGTTCAGTCCCATATGGGTCTTTCGATGTTTATTTTACGAGTCCAAATAAAGAAAACTTAGGGGTTTTTCATGTTTAGAGAGTCTGAAAAACACTTAAAGAAAACTCCAAAATGTCCTTTTTTGTAAAGTAGTCTGATGAGACAGAAAAAGAGATAAACTATCGCTCAACAAACACGCTTTCTAATAATTTAACGAGCGTGAAAATAACAACATCTCTGGACAATCTTTTCATGTTTAGAAAGTCTGAAAAGAGCTTAAAGGGAACTCCAGGGGGTTCCTTTTTTGTATTACCTTTACGAGTCCGAAAAAGTGATTAAAGTTTACTTGGTTACATTCCCAGGTATTTACAAGCACGAGAAAGAACAAATATTGAGCTCAGGATTGTTTTTATTTTTACGCAAGCTTAAAACAAAACAAAACTATGCTTGGGATAGATTTTATTTCTACACAAGCTTAATACTAGCCAAAACTATGCTTGGACCTTGTTTCATTTTTACACAAGCTCGAACCAGAGGAAACTATGCTTGAGGTAGGTGGTTTCATTTTTACACAAGCTTGAACCATAGAAAACTATGTTTGAACTTCCCAACGCATAACCCAAGGATGGTTGGTACTTAGCCCTGTAAGTTTTAAACCTGTGAAGTAAAGCAATGCATATAGATTCTAAAGAAAAACATAATTTAATCAATGGCTCATTCACATAGTACACTGAGGTATTATACCAGAAACCCTCAACCGGGAAAACCTTTCTTATATTCATTATGTCAAATTTCACCATTCACCATACAATATATATAATGTTTTTAGGTATTCCGTAGATACCAAAACCCTAATCCCTTAATCCGGGATTAATTTACAAAACGGCTAAAAATAGCAAAATCCGCAGACGCAGTTGTCATACTAGTATGAGGGATCGTCAGACGTAGTTGTCATATCTGACGCGCCCACACACACACATGCAAAGAATATAACACATACCCAACAAGCCCTCAGCTTAAGAAACTAGCAACTTAACTTCAGCATGAAGTCCAGAGGCTGAAAGAATTTTCCCCCAAGCTTCGGTTCATTCAACGTCACAAGAGGATGAAAAGAAACTTAAAATACTATACATAACGAAGTACTTGACTCAATCGGAGAGGGGAAAATCTATTTCATTTTTTAACGAGCTTGACACGAGAACAAGAACTATGCTCGTGAATCCAGGTTCAATCCCTAGACCGTTGTTTCATTTTTTAACGAGCTCGACACAGGAGAAGAACTATGTTCATGAGATCTATTTCATTTTTTAACGAGGTTGACTCGAAAACTATCCTCGCAATTGGTTTCATTTGTTAACGAGCTTGAAATCAGAAAACCATGCTCAAAGATTGTTTCATTTTTTAATGAGCTTGAAATCAGAAAAGCATGCTCAAAGATGGTTTCATTTTTTAATGAGCTTGAAATCAGAAAACCATGCCCACAACTCTCTTATTGATTATGAATTCCAAGAGGACAATGCTCTGGAAGGACACCATGTCAAGGGACAAAACTCGATCATGGATTCCAAGAGATCTTCACTTGACGGAAGAAACACACTCTGAAAGGAACATACGTTGAGGGCCGCGATAAGGGTAAAGATATCAGGATCCAATATCTCTACCGAAGAGATCACCATGTCAACTACTAGATCAAAGTCATAAGAGACTGATCTTACAATGAGAGGCTCATCTGCTTCGGCAGGGGAAGGCATGGGAGACAACACCACATAATTGACCTGTGGCAGGGGCGATATCGTCTGCATATAAGAACCGTTTAGGGAGGTCATTGAGTTTATGGTCAAGTTAGGGCCAACAAACAAAAGTTGATCAATAATTACCACTCGTCCATCATGTGGGAAATATATCACACGAAAAAGAGTGGACACAATAACTTTCATGGCATAGACATAATCTCACCCAAGGAGTAAATCGAAATCCAAGGGGTCTTGGACTACCATGACATCAGCATAGACATTTTTCCCTCCCAAAGTTATAGGAAACTGAGGAAGGATCCCTAAAGGATGACTGGTTCTTCTGTTAAAAGAAAACAGAGTCCAGGTAACTGACACAAGCTGAGGATAACCCAAAGCTTGCCAAGAAAGAGAGGAAAAAATACTAACGGACGAACCTTCATCTATCAATGTCTGAGGAACGTCCCGACCACAAACTTGTACTGTAATATTGAAAGGAATGTGAGAGGGAAGACGAGGTCTAGTTAGCACACCCAATTAAAAAGGATGGCCTCATTACATGGAGGGGGTTCTATGAGATGAGGAAAGCCCCCTAGCACAGTAGAGTCTGTATCAACGAGAAAAACGTCAGAGGTATCGGGTTTACTCTCTAGTGGGAGAGTAGGATCGACTGATGACGATATCAGATCGACCACCTGGGTTGCATTCTCTAAGGGGAGAATGGGGTTGACAGGTGGAAACAGATCGACCGCTTGGGTTGCACTCTCCAACGGGAGAGTGAGATCGACCGAAGATGGGATCAGATCAACTGCTTGGGTTTCACTCTCTAATGGGAGAGTGGGATCGATCGAGGATGGGATCAGATCAACCACTTGGTCAACTGGTTCAACTAAGGATGTGGCCAAATTGACTACCTGATCAACCAGACTAATCGATGAAGGGACCGAATTGATCATTCCATCAACTACAGGTGAGTCGAGAGTAAGCTTCCGATAAGCAACTGGAAGTTGAGGTTTTGAAATAGTCATGTCTTCCAGTAATTTCAAGGCTTCATCCATACAAGGGCAAAGGTGACTTTGATGACTCCCTCTGCATAACATACACGGGAACTTGACTCTACTTTTCTTCTTCCCAACAGTATCTTGACTAGTTGATGGGAGGCCATCAACATGTTGTTCATAGGCTGACGACATTGGTTGGAGAGGGTGTGTAGACCATGCTGTTAGGACCACACAATGTACCTTTTTGCCTATACTTTTTGCCACTATTATACTCTTGATCACCCATATTTAGACTCATACTATCACTTTATCTGATCATCCCAAAGGTATACAACGTCCCTTCTCATTAC